>VWPU01010807.1:0-145374 GCA_013398955.1 Callaeas wilsoni
GCCTTTCTTTCTTCCCTGCAGGCAGGAGGATGGGCTCAGCACTCCAGAGCTTATCAAACTCCCTTGTTAGTTGGTCAGTCATCACTGAACAACATAGGGCACGTGATTCCTCCAGGCTGACTTTCCCTACATGGCAGGAAACACTCTCTGTGTCCTGTAAGGCACATAATACCTCTCTGTGAATGTGGGGCATGGGCAGAGGAGCTATTTAAGGGGTGTGTATAGGAAGGCTCTGAGTATGTTTTCCTGCAGAGGAGTACAGGGTGAGCAGGAAGGTACACAGAGCAGGTGTGATGCTGGGCACAGCAGCTTTAGCTGGTCCTCTGCTCCTGTGCTGTCTCCCCCAACTATTATTCCCTTTACTCTGAGGTTAGGCAGGAATTTTCCTCCCTCCATCTGCTTCCTCACGAGTTTATTTACCCTGTTAAAAACCCATCAGACAGGTGGGAGCTCAGGTAGTGTGGACACTGTGGGAGCAGGCACATCTGGAGGGGTGGGAGGAACAATCTGGCAGCTGCAGTGTGTAGCCCATGGCCCAAGTACAAGTGCTGAGGCTCGAGCAGGCAGTGTGGGTTCTGACACATGTTCAGCCCATTGACATTTCAGGTTGGATTAAACATGACTCTTCTGCTTCCTTTCAGAATTGAATCCAGTGACCTCCCCTTGCTGGCAGCTGTAGCGAGCACTCACTCTCCGTATGTTGCCCAGATCCTACTTTAAAATGCCAGAGGCCACAGACTCTGACTTTTTGCCTCTCTGGAAACAAAGTGGAAGACAACTTGTTCTGGCTCCTTTTTCTTTGCAGCAAGTAAAACAAACTGCTTGTTGAACTGCAGCATCTCCATATATGACTGCATGGTGTGCAAACAATTGGAGACTTCTCTCCCACTTGGCCATTTATAAAAAAGGATAAAGAAAGGAAAGAGGAAAACTGAATAAGCCTGAGATTTCCGCCACAGAAAAATGGAGATTTTAGCAAAGCTGAAGAGATGCATTTTTTTAGCAGTTTCTGGCACGATGGCTGACTGTGACATTCTGGGGAATGGAGGAAGAACTGCTTTGAGAAATACATGATGCTATCACCCCTTATAAACTGGACAAGAGAGCAGCTGCCTTCAGCCAGGCTTCAGCTGATGCAGATCATGTTACGATCTGTAATTCTCAAGCTGCAATGATTTGTAAACAACTTCTACTTTTTCATGTCATAGTCCAATTCTGAATACTTCCCAGAGGAAGAACAGGGCAGGGGCCTGGTTTTTTTTGTAAGAAGTTTATTAATGACAGTCAGCTACAGAATTTATTTATGATCTTTCTCCTGAGAAGAGGAAATAGTGGGGGACAGAGGGTGACAGGGAGGAGGGAGAAAGAGGCCAACAGACAAATGAGCTATGGAGATTCTTGGCTGGACACTGTAACCAGTATTAAATGTTTATAATGTTTAAATGTTGCTTTATACTAAATGATGCTTTTCTTCCTCAACGTAATCAAAATATTAAAAACAAAAATAATATAAAGAGAACGTTGGCTGAAATTTCCCCATTGGTTCCCCAGAATGACATGACAATTACCTCTAACTTTTTTATGATCTATAATGTTCTTGGACGATCATACTCTTTTTACAGCAGTCAGTCAGCTATTGAAATAACGAACTAGAAATAATTGTACCAAAGCATTGGGGACAAAACAAGTAGACTATTGCCCTTAATTGCTCAGGTAACTAATTGATGCATTTTTAAAAACTGTTCTACAAAAAAAAAGAACATTGATTACACCATAGTGTAGTAATATCCAAATTATTTTTTGACAAATATACCCTTGCTGCAGGTGACTCTAATCCCTTTTCTACTCACTTGTGTAATTACCAGCAGGAAATTGTTGTTTATTTTATTCTCAGCATTTCTCTTTTACTCAGCCATCACTGGTTTGTCATTGTATATAGAATAGCTGTACGAGTAGCTGATGGGCCCAACCTGGTGTAAGTAATGTAAATAGACAGTGGTAGGTGGATTATGTTTTCGAAGGCTCTACTACCTCAGTTTAACTGGACACTTCATTCTAGGCTTTGCTTTGCATATTTGTCCTAGCAGCCAGTTAGTGTTGCTGATTTTTAGCTTCTGGTTTCATCTATTAGGTTTAGTATATTGAAATTCATGGATAATCCACACAAGTAGGAGACACGTATTCACTTGGTCACTAAACTCTATAACATGTCTATAAATATGTCATTCTGTAATCATCTTTTCAATAGTACAACACGCCTGCTATTGTTATTTGCAGAGTTACTTTTAAGTACAAATCTATTTTAACCATTTGATAAACTTGAAAACAATAGGAGAGATCCCTGCCCCACCTCTGTCAGTGACAGAACTCTCCTCCCTTCCTTCTCTGGGGCCAGTATTCACCTGGAGTAGTTTTTCAGTACTACTTAAAATCTGTCACCTAAAACTCTGTTCCAGGGAGATCGATGTGGCAAACCCACCCCTCCCTACCCTGTAGGACCTAGTATACATCAGGAAGTGACCCAAACATTGATACAGGCAGTGTCATTGGAAACTCTTGTGTATAAAATCTAATGCTGACTGCTGCAGGGGAAAAACTCATGTTTAATATGTGATCGAAGGATTTGTTTCTCTCCTTTTTCAAATGTCCTTTCCTTGCCACACAATTATATTACATCTGGCTTTTGGAATGAGCACAAAACAGGGGCTCAGTTGTGTAAACACATTTCTGATGAAATATAGGATTGCACTCAGAACATGGATGTTTAACTCTTTCCTAGGATATGTCATATAGGCAGTAGTTAGGATTCTGTGATGTGCATAGACTGGCAGCGGTGACCTGGCGGTGTCTGTGCTGCTGGGGCTGGTGGAGGAGGGTTCCTGCCTGTGCCTTGGGAGGTTCCATGGATGAGTTCATCCATAGCACACGCCCAGAGAGCTGGGCAGCTGCACCCTCACCCTGGCATCCCCCAGGACTCTGCTCATAATGATCCTTACAGGAGAATACTGGTCCTCCTCATTTGAGCCATTATTGCGTGAATTGTTGGGGTCACTTTGAAATGGGTTTGACTCTCCAGAAAGGCCCTTGCACGCCTTGGAATGAGTATTAACATGAGAGGAGAAGGAGGTGGCACTTGGGTGGCACCTTCTCAGCTGCCGTCCGCCAAACACCACCGGGTAATGGCATTAATGATGTGTTCAGTCAGTCCCAGACAGAGCAGCCACAGATGCAGCTTCCTTGTCATCCTTCCACAGTGCAAGTCCCTCCTGGCATGACAGCACCCTCTCCACCTCTCAGCAGTATTGTGGGCAGAACACCACCAAAACCCTTGTGTGATGGGAAGTTTTCCTGGGAGTTAACTTTCTGGGTACATGGACAATGTGGTACTTATGTCTGTTTGTTAAATAATACGTAAAGGGATTTTTACAGGATATAGCATTGACTTTTTAAAATATATCAAGATTCTTTTACGTGAATAGAAAACTAATGTTTGATTTCTTTTTTCCACTATTCCCAATCTCCATTATTTACATGTCTTAATTTTCTCGCTGAAACCTAGGTGTACTAGGCACACAAATTAGGAAATTTGATTTTGTTGCAATTGGCAAACACTGGGCTGCTAAGAACAAAAAACTGTTTAAAAGAACAGATTTTACACCTTGCATATGTTTTCCCTATTAGTTCTTAGAGATGTTTTATGACAATTTTTTGCTTTCTCTAAATTATTTAGGTCATGGTACTTGTAAAATGCTGGGTAAAATGTACATACTTGTTATCTCTTCTGTTTTTGTATATATTTCCCAAGACATGCACTTGTATTATAATAACCATTCCCAATTTTAGGGGAAATTTGTGCAATAAATACAGTACGTCAGTTTAGTTCTGGTACCTTTTGTGTCCTTTTTTTGACATGTGCTATGAGACCATGGGTGAGTTAACCATCTCACATTTGACGCCTGTCTCCTCTCATCTGCCCGTTTTGGGACATTGATTCTGGCACTTGGCAGTGCTGCAGCCATTTAATTTGGGGTCTCATAAGGAATTAACTATTTTAAATAGGAATTTGTGATTGAACTTGCTGTCCTTTCAGTTGTGAATGTTGTTGGCCCCCAGAAAGCAATAATGAGATGGGAGGGAGGTCCCGATCCCATGTACCGATGCTTGACTTTGTGTGAGGTGAACAAACGTAAGCAGAAAGCCATGGTCTTCCACTGGTTCATACATTCATTCCTAAAGTGACCTGCAAAGCAGTTCATCAAACAGGTGTTTGCCATTGTATTTGTCACTGTATTTGTGCCCATCTGCCTGAGTACAATCCCTTTTCTGTCTCTCTGGGCCACTGCACATGAATGAAGGTGATTGAGGAGTCTTCGTAAGGTTTTATTAGATCTAAGTTCAAATTGTGGTAACAGTGCTGCCAAGAAAAGTGAAGTAATAATCATACAACAGGAAAAACAATTAGGAAGATGTAGCAGAGTGTACAAATGAGGCTTTAGAGCATCTGGGTTAAATAAGGCCCTGTGTTCCCAAAGAATGGAAAAAGGACAAGCAGAAGATGGAAACCTTTGCCTGAAGCAGCTGCATCTTCTATTTTTGATAAATGCTCTGTAGTTTCCTGCCCTGGTACGTACCTGCCCCAGGTGCCCTTGCCACACGTGAGGTGCAGAATGAGCTGAGGGACAAGCTGAGGTTAGTGTCTCCGAGCCCTGCCAGGGAACACTGTGAGTCCCACATTCAGCACAGCCAGACAGCACAGGAGCCTTCTAGGATTTCCACTTGCACCTGCCAAGTCCTGTCCTGTAAAAGGATGCCTGTGATGGGAGTGTTGGAAGGACGGAATTTGTCCTCTCTCAGAGGAATGAAAGCCACAACAGCCGACTCTTGGGTGCTTAAACTGGTCCTGTAACACCACCATGAGCTTCCCCTGTGCACAAGGATGAATTGCTCTCTCTCTCTGTTCCCATCCTAAGTAACACTGTATCAATGGCTTGGTGCTCCGTGTGGGTGAGTCTACTAAAGCAACACAGGATCCGTTGGCTTTTAATACTGATAACACAGCGGGTTATTGCTGGCCTGGTGTACTTGTTCCATGATGGATTCATAAGGCAGAGCCTGCAGTCCCACAGCAGCACTGAAGGTGTTGAGCAGGCAACTCCAGCAGAATCTGCAGTAGGAGATGCTCAGCTTTAGCTGGTAGCTCTGCCATGGAACACCGGTGATGTGCACTGTGCCCTATTAGACATCCTGCGGGGCTTCTTGGGCTGAGTGCACCTGACAGAGGGCAGAGAATTTCGTGTTACCAGAGTAGATAGTCATGAGGTGTCCTCCTGACAGGGATGGCAAGGGTAGCTGGAGTCATGTGTCTGTCTGGGTGTTTGGCAGTGATGATGTGAGCAGTAAATTCAGCAGTATAATCACTGCAGCATCCAGAAAATGCTGATGTTAATGCCTAGAATTGATATCCTTTTAAACTTTCCAGCTAGACTGGGACATAGCACTTGCTAGCCAATATTTTTTAAGTATTATTACTCCTTTTCTGTAATTCCCCTAATTTTCCTGAAACAAAAGAGAAAGCTAATTCACTTGGCTGAGACAAAGACAGGAAGGAAGCCACAGGCACCCGAGTACCATGGCGTCTCTCATCTCTCACATTATTCCCCGGGGTCTGCAGAAGAAGATATGATTATTTTCTGCGTGGCTTAGTGCAGAGTATCCAGGGGTGGGACGCAGCTCAGTGTGTTGGTTGCACAAAAGCACAGAGCTCTTAATAGCTCTCTGCTGAGCTGCTGTTGCTTTCTTCTGTCTTAAACATTTATTAAAAAATAGTGGCCTTGTAGTTGGAAGTAAAAGTAAGCAGAGAGCCTGAAGATACACGTGCCTTCTGAGTCTCTGTGCTGCAAGGAACATCTCTGTTTATGTGCTGCAGCATGCACATTCTGTTCCAGGCATCCCCTCATTTATTTTGTGGTACAGGAGCAGTTACAGGCTTCGCACACCTCCCTTGCAGCCTTCTTGTCTTCCCTCTGTACAATAAGATCATCTTTGCTGTTGGTACAGGCAGATCTAAATACACCAGCACTTAGGGTTTTGGAAAGTATTGCTAGTGCTGGCTGGAGATGCTTCTTTACTGGAAGCAGTGCTTTTATGTTTTGACTGCCAAAGAACCACAAATTCAAATCCTATGGGATCTGTCCAAGCTTTTGGAGCAGAACCAGATTCCTCATCAGCAGCAGTTTTGCTTTGAGAGCCCTCTGGCAGAGGAGCTGGAAGGTAAATAATCTGTGCCCAATGTGCCTGGTAGCTCTCTCAAAGGGATGGTTAATTTTCCCCTTGCTGTGGTCAGTGGGAAGGAACAGACATTGCAGGACAGGCAGCTCAGCACCATGGAGTGAGAGCTCCTGCCTCGACTGGCATGGAAAGTGCCAACATGGAGAATCCCATGGGGCTGTGGGTCCCCACAGGAACCTGGTGGAAGGACTGGCGCAAGGAGTCATATGTTGGAGCGATGCTGTGGCTCTCCTTCCATCGAGGGACTGCTGCTGGGCAGCATTTTCTACCTCAGCAATACCTGCTGGCCTGCAAGGCTGGACAGTTGCGTGGCCTTTGGAAATGAACAGCTTCATGTAAGCCATCACCTTCATGTCACCCACTTGGGTCTTGCTTGGGCTCTCTGCTCTCTGGCAGTTTGTCTCCTCCTAGAAGCATAGTAGCAGAAAGCAGCATGTTCCTCCCATGTGTTTATCTTCATTACCAAAAATATTTGTACAGCGCCAGAATTTGATTTCCAAACCTCTGTATGTTCCAGCTGTTTTTTCCCAGCTGGAGCTTAAGACATCTGCTCTGAGGGTGGGGATCAATGCCTGAGCTGCTGCCTTCAGCTGTGCTCCTGAGAACCAGCTGCAGCAGGGCCTGAAGAGCTCTTACTGGTAGTTATGGTACAAGAAGGTGCAGGAGTAAAGGCAGTGACAGCAAGTATCTGGTCCTGTGGTTTGGGATGTCAGTGATAAGGAAAGGCTACCTAAAGCACATCAGGAGTGGTTTGTGCTGAGGCACCCGGCAGCACCTCCTATGTCCTGCATGACCTCAGAGGACACTGCGGTGACACGTGCCCTCCCCATCAGTGCACGTCAGCTAAACATCAGCACCTGGGCGCTGTCTCTGCCCAGCCCCTGTTGCTCAAACTCTTTATGGGTTGAGCAACGCCCACGGTGGCCATAGCTGTGTGGGCAGGGCAGTTTGTGCACCCAGGTCCGGCCCATCGGCACCCAGGTGCTGTGACGTGCTGCGGGCTGAACAACCGGCCCCGGTGGTTTGTGGGGCTAGCCTGGTTGCCGGGCTGCTTCCTGCTGGGACTGAATTGGGCGCAGACACTCGCTTTGTTTCAAGGCCAAGTTTCCCTAGAGCTCCATCTCGGAGCCCTGCAGTACAGCCAGGCAGCTGTCTAGGTGCTCAGACACCGGCAAGGGACCGTGACTCTGGGGCAGAGCTGTGCTGCCGGGCGCCACGGATGAGCCATCCTGGCCCAGCCAGCAGTCCTTATTGCAACATCCCAAAGGAAGTATTTGGGCCGCAGGCTCGTCCCGGATTTCCAAAGCAGCAGAGGAGATAAGCAGATGCCCTTTTCTTGTGACACAGCTGCTCTGCCTTTCCCCCAGCTTTGGCCAGGCCCCCGGCTGTGAGATTACCTCCCAGTCCGAGTGCTAGTGGGGACTTTTGAGATGATTCACCTCCCACTCCACCTTTGTTGCTTTCAGTTTGCTGTTGTTTTCCTTAAGGACCTGCAACCCAGCACCTTTGGTAACAGTTTTTCTGTAGATAAAGCTTCTCAGAGATGAAATTACAGACCAAGAAAAATCTTAATGAAGAATGAGACAGGGGTGGCAGGATGGAAATGTCCTGCTCTGGATCATCTTTTTCGCATTACAAAATCAGAACCTTGTGTGAACAGGAGGGAGCCACTTCCCCTGATGCAGGTCAGAGGGGAGCACGGGGCTGGGGGAACCCTGTGGTGTCGCAGAGCCAGAGGTCAGAGCCATCTCTGGGCCGCTGCCTTTTAGCCCATAAAGACATTGTTTAATGCTGGTATTTTTTGGTTTGAAGATTTCTATCCTGTGCTTTCTAAAATGCTGAGAGAGAGGAACTCTCTCCAACCACTGTGCCTTTGCCTGCTCCCGTTGTTCAGTTCCTAGCACTAACCAGAGTGTCTGTTTAATCTGGAACTTGCTTTTCCTTCTTCATTAACTCCTTAGGATGAGCTTTGATTCCATTAGTTGGACAGACCCTGCTTTTTTCTTATGGGAAAGTACTAAGGAGGAATGGGGAGTCATGCAGATCACGTGCGGCTCTGCTGTGCTGGAGCAATTGCAACCAATGCTGCTCTCATCATTATTTCCTGCTTGAGCAGGATGGGCTGAAGTTGCAGCTCTGGGACATGTGAATGTGTCACTGGTGGCATTGCTGCTACCGGGTGGGAGACATGAAGATGGAGTTTGTCCTAGGTTCTTAATGGAAAACAAATGTTTTCCTTAAGTGGCATTGAAAATGAAGGCAGTGTTTCTTATGGAAGTGCACATAGCTGGGCTGAAGAAGAAGAGTGAGAACATTTCCTTGAGAAATGAGCTTCTTGCTTCCCAAAGGCTCACTAATTTAGTTTTCTTGGCTAATCAAATTAATTTCTAGAATATTTTCACTGATGTCACCAAAAGAAAAGTGGTTTATAAACAGCCTTGAGCCAGCAGAGAGCACAGTGGTGAGGGCACCTGGGTGCAAAGCCCAAGCCTGTGCAGGGGTGACCCCAGCAAGTCCCTTGACCAGCTCCCAGTGCTGACACAGGGCCACTGGTGGGACGTCTCCTGAGCAAACACTCTCATTTGAGGCCTTTGGAGTGGCAGTGGCAAGAAGTCACTATGCTACAAAGGTGTCTAGAAACAGTGACTTTAGGGCAGAGAGTACCAGTGGGTTTATGTGCTTGATTTTCTGTCCAGAGATGCTTTTCACTTTGGAGAACTTCAATGTGTTGCAAAGACTAGATTCAGCATTTCTTTTATAGTTACTTCTATAATTACTTCAAAATTACAGCTATGAACAATTATAGTTTTCAATAGCTTATTGAGTGCACTGAATCCTAAGAAATTAACTACCACATTTTCAAGGAGCAGATTTATTAATAGCAGCTGTAACTTGTCTAATTTTGATCACTACCAAAAGACATGAAAAAATAAGGGCTCCTATTTTCATGTATTAACAATAAGACTGACAAAATTTGTGGGAGATATTCTGGGTGAACAAAAAAATTACAGTTGTGTTCCTTGTGCTGCAATAATTAATGGTCATGCACTTTATTCTCCAAAGCTGTTTTTCTTGTACAGCTTAACTAAAGGTCTTGATCTCTGTCATTTCACACGACATTGTTCTGAGGCTAGTTAGGCTGTAAAAGCCATCAGCCTGAAGGAGAATTTATTTTTCAAAATACAGCTTAACTCTCCAAACTATTTCTTAAATTATAGGTTAGTGAAAAGCAGGCCTTTCCCATCGAAACAGAGTTTTTTAAGAACTGTCGACTTGAACTGATTTAGTATTAAAATCAAGGGTTCTGTCTTGGGCTGGTAAGAACCCCCATCACTCCTGGCAACTGCAGCTCTTCACAGCTGTGAATTCAGACGCACATTTTTCAGGGGAAAATAATCCTTAACCTAAATACAACTTTTCAGGTATTTTGAGGTTGACCTTCACTTCCTTGTCTGCTTTTTCCCAGGATGGCTGGCTGGGAAGCTGCTGACCCTGCTGGATCGCAAGCTCCTACAGCATCTCATCCTTCCAGTGAAGGAATCATTGGCTTTTCTGCAGCCCATGCAGGGTTTGTCCAGTGCAAGTCATTAGTCTCAGAAATATGAAATGAATTCCCACTTTCTCAGGATGCAAAGAACAGAGGCAGGTTTGGAGGAAATGTCTTCCATCAGCAGTGTCTGTCCTCTGCCTTCATCACTTACAGTCAAAGCATGAAAGCTCATTAGGCATGATTTGGCTATTTCCTGTTCAGGCTGTCAACTAAAGAGGCAGCTGAGCAGCATTGCTGGAGCATGTTGTGGTCTCATTATCTAAGTGAGGGAAACACTCTGCAACAGAACCTCCATCCCCTCCTTGCTCATGGTGTTTAAACGAAATGGTTTTAAAATAAAAGATGGTTAATTTAGCCTAGATATAAGGAAGAAATTTTCTGCAGTGAGGGTGATGAGGCCCTGGCACAGGTTGCCCAGAGAAGATGTGGCTGCCCCATCCCTGGAAGTGTTCAAGGCAAGTTTGGATGAGGCTTTGAGCAACCTGGTCTAGTGAAAAGTGTCCCTGCCCATGGCAGGGGGTTGGAAGTAGATAACCTTTAAAGGTTCCTTCTAACCCAAACCATTCTGTGATTCTGTTATTGTATAAGTTACTGACAGCTTCATCTGCTGGACCACCATCACTGCACCTCCAGGTCTGAGGTGTCCCTGACACCCGTCTCCACTCACAATCTTGCCAGAACCCAGGACATGGCTTTACTGGTGATTCCCACCCTGGGCCCAAGGTGCTGCAGAGCTCTGCTGTCTGTTTTTTATTGCAATACTCTTCTTGCCAATTTTGATTGCAGGTTTTTTACCATGTGTGGGCACATCCTTCCTTAGACCACAACTGGAAAAAGCTCTGGGGTGGTTCCTGCTCAGGGTCTCCTTAACTGCAAACCCACAAACTGTTTCCATTTCTCTTGGTACCTTCTTCAAAAGTGCAGCGCTTTTGTAATACCCTCCCAGAGCGAGACTCAATGATAGTTCACAAAGTAGCAACTATTACAGCAATAGTTTATGTAAAAGAAAACACTTCTACTGCAAAGGCAATTTTGCAGTAGAAAATTATGGCAATGAAATCCAACTGTTCCAATGCAATGGACTGCCATGGAAAATGTCTGCCACTGGCAAAAGCTCTGGAAAAAAAGTAAATCACTAAAGCAGTTTGAAAAAAGGTAGTGAGATATCTGCTGGTACCATCTATGGCTTTTAGCATGCTGGTATGGCACTGAGAGTATCCCTGACACAGTAAGGGCACTTGGAGGGCGGCTTCACTTAGCTTTCTAGAAAAGTCAAACGTTGCTGGTTCCACTTGTGCAGTCATTTCATATGCAGCTATTGAAAATTATATTTCCTTGACAAGATTGTTTTTGGTGTCAAGGTTTTTCTGGAAGTCAGTGTGCTTCCTATGGGCCAGGCAGCTCACTGCAGAAATTTCATTGTGTTTCCCTTTTTAATGGAAATTGCAAATACATTTCCAGACACAGCTCTGGAAATACCCTGACAGCAGCCTCCGTCACCTCTTCAGTGTTTTGGACTGGGGAGTGCTTGTGTCTCAGCTTTCACCTACATGGAATGAAATGCCTAAAAATCTTAAGAAATTGCATCTGCCTTCATGTCATCACTGCTATCCTCCCTAATAAATATTTTCCTAAAAAAAGGTCAGTCCTCTCTGAGGAAGAAGACTACTTCCATGCAGGTAAGTAATCATAGCTAAGTGGTATTTGTGTACTTAGGTGACATCTGGTTTATTGGGCGGAGCACTCAGCTGTGCACTCGGTAACTTGCATCACCCTCTGATTCATACAATCATCTGACCTTCATCCAACTGCTGCTCTGCTTTTATTTCCTTTTCTCCCTACAAGTTACAGTAAAGAAAATTCTTCCTGTGCTCCATACACAATGCTTGCTTTCATTCAAGGTTTGGTTGTGCTTTTAGCATTTAAAAAAACAACCAGTACAACCATCTACTGGAAAAGCACAGGATGAAATACCACTTCCCTCTCCCCTCACATTTACCCCCCTGCAGACCACACGCACTCCAGGAGTTGCCATACTTTGGACACAGCCTCCCCTCCTGGGTGAATCCCAGTTGGGAGATGCTGTAGCCCCTCAGAGTGGGATGATGGGGTTTGCAGGGAGGGTTCCTCCCTGTTTTGTGTATAGAAAAGTGAGCAGGTCTTCCAGGAGGAGTCTAACTCTGCTAGCTCTGTCTGGTGCTGTACCTTCAGCTCCTGCTCTTCCCCGGCAAGGCCGTTCCTCTGGGTACACACTTGTGTCCCTCCTTTGCAGCTGAGGAAGGACAGCCATCTCCCTGGATGTCTCAACTTTCTGAAGCATGACTGTAAAAGAGAGTCTGGTGGTCTCTGAGCAGGAGCATCTCAGCTGTCTGCTGCAGGAGAGCTTCTGGGTGGTTGGAACAGGCCACCACAGGCTTTAGGACACTGTTAGGACTCAATATCCCTTGACAGAGAATTACTGTATCTTACCAAGGGCAGGGTCTCTAGAAGGAAGGGAGGAAGACCACACTGAGTGGAAGAAGAGTCATCTGCAGATCTTTCTAAAGTTAAAAATAGTTAGGATTTTGTCTGCAGAAGACAGTTTGTCCTGATATGCTGCTGTCATCACGTGAGCAGGCCGTATGCTTCTGCATTTGAAGACTCAAACCGACATGCTGAAAACAGGAACTTTCAGGAAATTCTGCATGCCTGAGATGTATTAGTTTCAGTGAGTTTCCTGATACCATCTCATCCATATGCTTGTGCTTGGATGGGGTAACTAAACATCTTGTTAGCTTTGTAGGGTCATTAAAAGCTGGAGAAGAGATCATAAGGAATAATAAGGATGTATGACATCCTGCAAAGACAGATGATAAAAGCAACTGCCCCTGACAGCAAGTGCTTCAAGGCAAGGAAACTCAGTTTAAGAGCATGATGGAGCTGAGCTCTTCCTAACTCATGTCACCAGGAGCTGTTTATCCCCTCTCCATCAGAAAATTCAGACTGACAGCATCGAAATGTGACTAAAACCAGAGGCTGATACAGGGAATTTTGGCCTACATAACTTTGCAATGACTTCACCAAACATTCCTGGCTCCCAGGCCTGGACTGAGTCTACTAAACCGTGCAACACTTCTTTGTAACCAAATTAAAATTTATACACACGCACAAAAATACAAACACAGAGACCTGCATCTTCCTACAAATGCACCAAATGTCTGCAAACAATGGAAAGCCGATCTGATCCGAATCGTCATTGTGGTCTAAGCTACGATAGCAAAGCCCATGGTTGCAAAGAACCTTGACACCAGCAGCAAGAGAATGGTAAGAAATGCAAGTCTTCCGCAGCCTTGGTCTTGATTCAAATGCTGTAATACTTCTCGTAGGATTTCACAAATAAGTAGCATATATTTGATTGCATAAAGCAGTGAAATTGCCTGTCAGGCATTTATTCACAATTTCTTAATCTAGATGATTACCAGTTAAGAAAAAGTCTAGACCGTTGGCCTGTTCTTTGGCAGAAGAGAAGTTGTTTATTATTTTTTCACATGTGTGGAGAATTACTTCATTTACTTAAAAAAGGGGAAGAACTGAAATCCTATTTACTCTAATCTTTATCATATTTAAACTGGCTGCTCTCTGTAGGCATGCCCCGTTTTTTTACCAGCTCAACGTTGTTGGCCAAAGTATTGTCCAGTAACAAATGCCACAGGTACACAGAATGGTCACATTGAGTTATGCAAGTGTTTGGCTTTTTGCCTCTGAAAATAGCTACTCAGTAGAAAAATACAAATCCCATTGTGTGTTCTCTCTGGGTTATAACAGATCACAGACACAAAACCCCGTTTGTGAAATCTTCTTGCAGCTTATTACAACTTTTAACATCCCTGAAAAATTAATGGGAATAAGATATATTAAATTGGTAACTGATACCAAATTACTGGTGGAGAGTTTCCCACGCTGAGACTGTTCTTTCTTTTTGTTACTTAAGTCTTCATTTTTTTCTGTGCCCAGCCCATTCTTTTACTCACCCTCCACTTTCTAACGGTTTTTGGCATGAGGTTTCTGACGACAAATGAAGAAAATCTTTCAGTTGAAGCTGTAACCTGATTATAGCAACAAAGAACATGCAAATGGGGCAGTCACCAGGCTCCAGATTGCCTCCTGTCAGGGCAGGTTTTCCCCCGCCAGCCCCATCTTTAATTTTTTCAGGCTTGAGCGTGGACATCTGTATACTGTTTCTGGATACCTCCAATATCTAGACAGGTCCATATGCTCTTTTGGGTTTTGCCAACAAAGTGCTGGGGCTGGAATCAAGTATCTGTAGGTTGTGTGTAGTAAAAATAAAGTGGCAGAAGACACACAAAAAAAATTGATGTAAGAGCCTGTTTCAGACAGAGCTGTTCCATTGTGGACTGTGTAGCAAGAACTCTTGGCTTGGAGCAAAGCAGCTGGGGTTTAGATGTTATTTTGTAACAATTTTGAATGTTTTTTTCAGTTCTGATTCTATCAGACACTGTTGATAATGTTGTACACTACACCATTCCTGAGGCAGCTTGGATGCTCCAGTGACTCGGCAGGAGTCCTTTCTCTCCTCATCCCACTCACTCACATTCATCAGGGCTTGGTAACTCCATCAGGTTGGTGGCAGGCCCTGGATGGATCCTTTAAAGTCACTCAGCAGTGGCAAGGGAGATGAATATCCTTCTTCATACCTGTTGTTTCCTGTATGGACAAGGAAGGGAAATGAGAAAGACGAGAGCATACATGTCAGTGTCACGGGACAGCCAGTGTTCTTTCAACACAAACAGCTTTCACTGACCTCATTGGTAACTTTCAGAGAGTGCATCAATGCCTGTCTTCCTGTTCACAGAAACCTTAGTAAATGAATAGCAAATAACCCAATTCACTGTTTCCTTTTCAGATTGTTCCTGACTTGGGAACCAGGACTCCATAAGCACTGGCCAAGGATTACGTGACACAAAGGTCAGGGTGACATGTTCCCAACACACTGTGCATCCTCAAGCATAAAATATTTGTTACTTCCGAATTTCCACCTGTCCTACATGAAGCCTTTCCTGTGGACACCCCCTAAATTGCCCTCAGTTGAGAGATGTGTCCTTCAACTGGGACTAAAACATAGGAAATTGTTACTGCCTCCAGCTGAGCTATGGCTCAGGCTGCTACTGGGAGCAGCTGGGGCTTGTCATTCCCTCTCTTTGCATGTTAATATAATACTAAAACCTTTAAATCTTAAGGCTCACTGAATTCCCAGTCCATTCACACCAGCATTCAGTACGTTAGAGACCATCACAAATGTGTGACAGTGAACATGAAAAGCAAGGAAAATTGCCACTGAAGGTAAAATCTAAGTAGAGAAAGTGTTCCATCTCCACATTTAAAAGGTGTTAGGCTCTCCATTTGTTTCCGTATTGTTGATAAAGGCTGAAAAATAAGTGTTTGACTGTCACAAGGAGATCTGCAATTGCTTATGTGTACATGGCTTCTACTCTTCAGGAAAAATCTATTTATGGAAGGAAAGCCCTTCAGGAAAAATCTGTACTCGATTTTTTTTTTAGAAGGAAAGTTGTGTTAGTCTTGAGTTAAAGAGAAGAAAGATGGGGGTTAAGTTTTAAAAAACTAAATGTTAAACTAATGTTATTATCATACATCAGAAAGATAATGATCTCACAGTTTTGTTTCTTCTTTTCTACTTTTACCATTATCCTTTGAACTGAAGCTCTGGAAATATGTGCAGTGGGGAATTTTGCTTCAGAAAGAGCAGAATTAGCAGTGCAATATCCACACCACTTCATTCTTGCTCTTGATTTTGCAAAAATAGTTTCGTATTTCACTTTTAGTTTCAGAAATGGAAATTTTGAGCTGCAAAATGCTGTTATAGCCAAGAGATCAATGTTCTTACGTAGCTACCTGAGCAGTGTAGTGCCATTTGCAAAAATACAACTTTCCCGCAAAAGGTGAGCTCTCACAAAATTCCTAATGATCCCTTTGCCTCCCCAGTTTTTCAGGAAGTTCATAATCAGAATAAGCATATACGGTAAAACTGTCTGAAGAGGTTCTTCCCATTGGACATCCCAGAATATTTTGTTTTCTTCTAGTCAGTCAGAGAATTAATTTGTGTATCTTCCTTGTGGTATGTTGACCACATACTTAGCTAGTAGTTGCTGCCAAAGTAGTTGTTGTGCACGAATGTCCAACGGGAATTTTTTTTTTCCAAACCTAAGAAATTAAAATCAATAGCCTAACAGCTGGACTGGAGAATGAGAGGAAGGAAATTGCCAGGCTGTAATAGAACTCACAGGACAATAAACACATAGAATACATAAAAATAAAAGTTAAAAATATTTCAGTGCATGATGATTATGAATCTTTCCCAATGGGAGAGGTGAGGAAGTTGAGTTTTACCCTGAGGAATCTAGGATGTGCACATGGTGGTAAAAGGTGCTACATTAAAAGGCATCTTTGGGAGCGTCAGTGAAGCAGAAAAATTGAGGGAATATACTGGGAGGAAGAGATGTACTCCATAACTCAGCTGGTCTTCTCAAATTCATGGATGCTTGAAGCAGAAACATTTACGCTCCTGAGACTGCAAGTCATCCGTATTAATAGCAAAGCACCTCCGATTCTTACATGATACAGATACAGTTAGTTTGCAATTAAAAAACTCTGCAGTAAGTGATGATGCTTTACTTGCACAGGGATACAATCCAGATAAAGAGAAGCAAATTTTCCCCTCTGCATGGACAATAGGTGTCCTGCTTGGCCACATCCCTTAATCCCAGCCCTGAAATTACTCACTTGTGAAAGCCTTTTAATTGTGTTTAACTATGTCGGCTTTACCACGTGGAGACATTGGCTGTAACACCAGTAAGCAGTGAGGATCCTGACACTAGTTTCCATTGTTCTCCAGATATCTGGGAAAATAAACCCTATGGCTGAAATAGCCCCTGAAATAATTGCAGCTATTAGAGCCATTACCTACTCAAATTCAGGTACTTTTAGAGTGAGGAAAGTCTTGTTTCATGGGTGAGTTGAGCCAAGCAATTAAATTGGAATGGCAGCTTTGGTTCCTATGGAACACTTCTGGCTCCGTCACGGCTTCTGTGCCTGACTGTAAGCTGGTGTTCAGTATGAGAATTTGTGAGCAAAACAAAAAGGAATTTTTAGGCTACTAGCTTTATTCCCATGGTGAGTGTCCACTTCTGTGTTATGTTCGTTGTAGGAATGCTGAATGGCTGGAATAGGTGGTAAAATGAGTTCCCTTCTAAAACCCAGAATAGGGCTTAAACTATTTCAAATCCATGACAACTGTGACTGTGCAGATTCCACCAAAATCTGGGGGTTTTTTGCTAGTTGTTCATTAATTTTTTTCCAGCCACCTGCACCTAAGGGAGTATTGACTAATCTTTTACATGATCTTTAAATATAAACTGAGCTGGTAAAGCTTTTGATTTGCTATTACATCTCCGATTAAAAAAAAAAAAAGGAAAAAAAAAGAGAGATAAAAAGAATCTCCTAATAGAGAAGGATCCATGCTTCAGTTATTTTCTTCTTTTCTTCTCCTTAGTTACTCAGGAGGACTTTTTCTCTCTATCTTTTCCATTTGGTTCCTGGCAGGGAATCTCTGAAGATTCTCATACCACTGGAAATAGTATTTTATGTACTAAAGTTGAAAGAGGATAACATGTTCTGCCAAATAACTAGTACAAACTTCTGACTTTTGGAACAATAGTAAACATGATATTTGAAAATCTTACATTTACAGCAGAAGTTCAAAGAGAAGGGAAAAAAAAGAAAGAAAGAAAATGAGTTTTGATAGATTTTATGAGACTATGTCTTTCCTATCAGTTTTGAGAGCATCTTATATTTTCTCTGTTGTGGATGCAGTGTAATGACTGTGATGTTAAGAGTAGCTGCTCTTTAGATCCCAGCTGTCCATCCCATGGTTGTTGTGCCTGCAGTGATACCAGGCACAGTATCAAAACAGTTTACACTGCGGAAACGTTGTATTTCCTCAGATTTTTTTTTTTTTTTTTTAAGAAAACACTAGAAGTATTATAAAACAACGTGGAAGGGACAATCCCTTGAGCACAACAAAGGTAATTGGGCCATAAAGGACAAGTGGTAAAGAAAACGGGAAGGCGTAGCTAGAGAAAGGGCAGGAACAAAAACATTCCTGGTTCTTAGGAAGGAAAGACGAAAGAGCGAAAGGCAATCACAAGTTGCCTGCAAAGCTTTGATCTCATAAATTTACAGAATTGGACGTGCAGTAGGAAGGAAAATCTTGCGATGTGTATTTGGTATGTGGCTGCTTCCTGTTGTCCCCGAGCGGCCGTCAGGACCAGGAATGCAGGGCTTGGAAGAAGTTTGTAAAACCCCACAGGACTCCCGAGCTGTGGTAGCACCTTCTTTATATTTAATGCCGATCTCTGTATTCAGCGAATCCGGGCGGAGAGCGGGACCGTAGCCGACCGGACGCTGCGAGGCCTCACTGGGGACCGCGAGGATGGGGCCACTCCTCCAGAAGCGACCTAAGCCAAAGGCTTGGAGAAGCTCAGGAATCACGGAGGTCAATACTCTATGAACTGTAGTGTGAGGGAAAGGGGGAACGCACGCAGACTCAGGGGGAGCGGTACCATGACAGCATGATCCCAAGCGATGCAGAAAATGCTTTATTTCGGATGTAGATTACTGCAGAAAACGCCTTATGTCGGGTGTACAGGCAGCACAAAATCGACAACCACGAGAAACTCGCGACCTCCTCAGGGCCCGGAAGCAGCGCCCCCACAAAGCGCACGCGCTGGACCCCTCCCAACCCTCGCGAGCCTTCGCCCCACCTCGCCCCCGGCCCCGCCCCCCGCGCACCCCGCAGCGCGTGGGGGCGGTGCTCGCCACAGCCCCGCCCACTATCCCTCCGGCCCGCCCCGCGCTCTTCTTGCTGATTCTCTGGGTTAAAGCGCCCGCTCTCGCGCTTTTCCATACTGGGGGATGCGCGGCGGGTGACCGGGGCGGGGGGTCCAGGCGGGGGCGGCGAACCCCGGCGTGTTCAGGGGAGACGCGAGCTCGTACCCAACCGTGGGATTCTTTTCCGGACTCTCTGGCGCCGCGGAACAACTCGCCCGTCCACATCGCTTTGTGCGGGCTCGGAGGGCGGAGCCGCGGGGGCCGAGCGCGCGGGGAGTCCCGCTCGGGCCGGTAACTTCGCGCACGGAGCGCTTGCGCCGCGATGGGGAGCGGTGCCGGCCGCCCCGGGAATGAGCCGGGAGCCGCCGCCGCCCGCCCCGAGCGCCGCCGCTGCCGCTGAGCCCGAGGCGTCCCGAGCGCCGCCCGCCTAGTGAGCAGCCAGCCCGGCGGCGGGCACCGCGCCCGCTCCCGCCCCGGCCTCGACCGGTCCGCTCCCTGCCCGGGCCCCGGCGCGGGGAAAGTTCCGGGGTGCGTCCGCCGTGGGCCCGGAGGGCGGCGGAGCCCGGGCAGGAGCTCCGGCAGCCCGCACCGGTGTGATCGCGACACGCCCCGCAGTAGCGCCCCTCCAGCCGCTTCCGAGGCGCCGCGGGGCGGGGGGCGCAGGGCCGGAGGATGAGCGCCCCGGTGGAGCCCAGGATTAAACAGGCGCTGCGGAAGAAGCCCGCGGAGCGCACTCTGGAGGTAAAGTGGCTCCGGCTCCTTCCCAGCGGGTCTTTTTATTTACTTTCTCACTTTTCCTTTGCGTAAATCCGTGTTCCGAAAGCGCGGGGTCCGCGGTGCACACACAGACCGGGCTGGCGCATAAACCTCTGTCTGGAGGTCGGTTATTTATGTATTTCTCTCCAAAGCTGGCCCTCTCGGCACCAGCAGTGGTTCAACGCCCAGTAACACGCTGGGTACAGGCACAAGGCGCTTAATGAAGTGCTTCGGGCCAGCTGTTGGAAGAACAACACGATGTAGATCACCGAAAAGTAAAATGATGCATATTTCAGTGGTGCAAAACTTACAGGAAAAGTTAGGGAGCGGAAAGGTTTTGCTTACCTGTACAATGATGGAGATTTAAACAAAGCTAAACTAATTATGCTACCCAGACTTCATAAAGATGTTTCTGCAGTGAGTGGGAGTGTAGAAGTTTGTGAGGCTGGTAAGCTACAATAAAACGCGTTTTCCAATTAATTGCCTTCTCTGTCCCTTCCCCACAAGCTAGTCTGTAACCGACCATGTATTTTTAGGAATGGTAATGTCATGGAGCATTAACTTAATAATAAAATAGATTTGATATCGATTGCATTTGTTGAAGATCTGATTGGAGTTTGTTTGCTTACTTAGCCTTTGCCTTCCTTTATTTGTTTCCTTTGCTGTGATTTTTTTTTTTAATGTGCTCAAGAATTAGTGCTATGCAGTGATACACTCTTTAGTTTTTCCCTTGGAAACTGGGAAACATCTGTTCTCCCTTGATACTTTATGGAGAGCAGAATGTCCTGCCTGGTCTTTCTTATAAGTTAATTGTGGAAGGGCTACTTAGGGAGCTGCTCAGAGGCTGCTCTGGAGTACATTCTACCAGGACAGAGTCTCTACTTCCCTGTCAAGTCGGCCTAGTGAGTGAAGTACAGATGATCAGTCCCAACGGTTACTCGCTTTGGGATATCTGGCACATTCCTCCTTGTGTCTCTAAATTAACGATGAGGCAGTCTCTGTGTGCATTCTTTTTTCCTTATTTTTAGCACTCCCCTCTTGCTTCAGACCTTTCTTTCTATTCAGCTGGAGTCTTCAGTTAGCAAAATTCCTTTGCTAGTGTGGCTTGCAGTGTTGGGCAACTGAGTTCATCACAGAAGTGTCATTCATGCGTTGGCATTCCGTGCTGGCTCATCATGGCTTGGACTTTGGGAAACTGGTAATCTGGTCTGGCCCAGAACCTCTGCTCACCACTGCTCCTGCTTGCTGTACCAACCTCTGTGGCTGTGTAGGGCTTTTTGTTCTTTATCGTGGCATCTCCAATGTTTCCTGCAGCAGCTGTCATGGAATTCCTTATGGTTGTCACCTTGTTTTGGCTAAAAATGCCTTAAAGTAATTATTTTGCTTACCCTTCTAGTGTTAAACTGTCAGGGATCACAATGACTGACTGCTTGTGGGTTTGTGTGCATTTGTGTAGGTTCCCATTGAGAGTGACATGAGGGTTGTGTGCAGGTTTGAATTTGCCAAAGTATCTTAATTGTGGGAAAAAAAATCTAATCTTTGCCAATCTAACTAGTACTTCTAAAATGATTTTTAAAAATCTAAATTCCCTTTTTAATTTGGCCCTATTTTGGCAGGCTTTTAGAGACACCACAGTGAGACTGCTTGTGATTAAAGTCAAAAGTACTTAAAACTTGGCAGGATTGGATCCTTCTTTCTTGCTCCCTGTTGCTGAGTAGATAATTACAGTCAAATCACTTTTGTTTTCCTAGGATACTTTTGTTTACATACATTTAGAAAGAAAAGCTTTTCCCTGATTTGATAGCAGGGTGTATCTGGGGGTCCCCAGTCTGGATCTGTGCTACCTGCTCAGATACAAAGCATGGAATCCCCTGTCACAGTCACACTAACAGATTTTCCAAACATCTGCTCCGGGATGTGAGGACAGATGGATATAGGGTGGTAAGTGAACTGGAGAAAACAATTGCAATGTTGTTTTTTTAAAAATTTATTTAATTTATTTATTCTCAACATGCTGACTTGTCCTCTCTCCTCTGTAGGCTGCAAGGCTTGGGGTAGGGAAGCTGAAACCTGCTTAGCACAGCCATTAGAATCAGACCCAAATTTCAGGTGTCGCTGCACAGGATGAATGATACGGTGACTCCTGTCTTGAAGTATCCAGTTGTACACAGACAAAAAGTGTGGCTTCATTTCTCCCCTCCTACTCTGGTGGGAAGGTATCATCAGTTCCTCCCACACGAAATCAGCTGCATGGGGCTGGCTGCTCGTGCACTTTGACTGCGTTTTTGTACAGGAACCTCCTCAAATTCCCTGAGCCATGATTGGTATTTTATGATAAGCCAAAGCTTGTCTGCAGGAGTTTCAATTGCTTTCAGTCCCTTTCTGTCCCCATCTCTCTTTCTGATCCTGCAGTTTATATGAGCAATTTACCTGGGTATTTATTACAAATTACAGGGTTGGGGCTCTGCTGATTAGTAGTATGGTCTGGTGCTTCGTTCCTGTCATCTGTGTAGTCTCTGGAAAAATACAGATAAACACTCCACATGCCAGATTTTGCTTACAAGTAGTACGATTATCCATATGATTTTGATTGTAGGTCTTTTTCTTGACAAAATGTTTTGATTTCTAAGAACTACAAAAATAAACAGGGAGATACTAAAATGTTTTTATAATTTACTTATTTTGAAATTTATCTCAGTGTCTTGCTCAAGTAAATGTTTTAGCTCTTGATGCTACAAATATTTTTGGTTGGAAGAATCTGTTAGGGCAAGTTTTCAGTGTTGTGGTAACATTCCAATGTTTGCTAATTGTTAAAGTGTATAAGTTATGCGTATTAGACATGTACACACTTGATATTTTTTTTAGTTGTTGTTGCTCAGATACTTAATGTGTTATAATCTTCAATTTAGTTGCCAGAGGGAATTATTTTGATGAATTTGTAGGGATTGTAGCAAAAATTTAATGATGTGTACATTTTTATGTAATTGCTGTTGTGTTACTCTGTTTAGAATCTTTTTTGGAACTACCAAAGGCTGGCAAATATCTTTCTCCCTTTCCTCTCCCTCGGTGCATCATTGGAGGTGCATATTGTTCACATGTGATGCGAGTGTCTTCTCATGTGGAAAGAGTTCCAGAATGTTTCCTAGTGGACTGATGCCCATGTATGTAGCAGATGCTGCTCTAGAATTTGAGTGAGTCCCATTTAGACAGACATCTGCCTTGCTGTTCCCTGATGGCCTGTGGCCCTGTGCTGACACTGGAAATAAATCTGTGTACCTGTCTCTCAGGTATGGCCTGAAAGTGCAGAATTTGTGAGGCTTCTCTCAGATGTTAGTTTTGATAACAGATTATCCTAACAAATCATCCCTTCTGTCTTGTCAGAGAGAGGAAACTCTGGCAGCAGTTGGATGCTTAATCAGTTAAAAAAACCCATACCTATACTTAATAGGATTTTGTACACTTGTTTGATATTTTAATATCTGCATTTTTTCCCGGGGTTATGCAGATGTCTGTGTGGTGGTAAATCTGTGAGTGTTTATACATGCAGATCCTTCAGTTTTTGCTTGGGAATATGGGATTTACTGTGCAGTGTTTTAGCTTGTCACAGGTGGGGATATTAAATTAGTAATTTCGGAATATTTTGATAGGAGAAAGTCTTTACTTAAAACCAGTAGGAGGGAAGGATGAATGCTTATGCTGCCATGTGTGTGCTCTCATTAAAGATTTAATTTTTTTTGATGCCTAGAATTCCTTATCAGATCCATGCAAAGGCTCCGATGTTGGCCTTTAGGGGAGTTGTTCATGCTGCCACAGATAAGGACTCAGTGGTTGATAGGGCCAAACAGCAAATGATTGTCCTCCTTTTTCTTTGTCGTTCCTTCTCCTCCGCTCCCGTGAGCATACTGTCTTCCATTTATAATGGAACTTTTTCTCAATATGGTATCTTTTTAGTTCTTCATGACTTTGTTCTAAACAGTGTTTACTTTCGTGGTTCAGAAAGCTTTGCCTTTATTTGACTTCAAAGAATTGGAGTTTATTTTTATACTCTGACCTCTTGTATTTTCCTAACTTTGTTTTCTTGCAGTAATTCTTGATTAATGTTAATTTGACTTCATTTGGCAATACTAATTCCTTCTTCTCTTCCTGTTCCCTTTTTGTTAATACAATGGAAAGAGGAAAAAACCTAATTTGCAGAATTGTGTCGTGACAGCGTCTGCTGTTTGGAGCGTGTATGTGATGCTTCTTGATGGCTTAGATATAGAGAAATATATCTGCATGAATGTAAATCATGCGCAAGTAGTACATTGATGGGCATTATGAAATAGCTGTAATAAATAAAATAAATTATTGCTGACAGCATAACAAAGGCACTCTTGTACTCTAGCACAGCTGAGCCAAACAGAGGAGAACATCTGTTTCTTGTTTCCAGAAATAACTGGTATTTTGAAGTGGGTTTTTTCATCCTTTTAATAATTTTCTGTAAACTCAGTAGGTGGAATGGGATTAACCATTGTTAAAATCTGTTGTTTCTAGAATCTGAGGTGAGCTTTTAGGAATGTAACTGTATCAAGGGTGTTGGTTTTGGATAGCCATTGAAAGTAATTAGAAGTTTGGAGTCACCACAAAAGTGGAGATGCTTGCAGTTACTGTAAAACCAAAAGAAATTCGTGTTAAATGAAGTTGCAGATGCTGGTTTCTATGTAATAAAAACACCTTAGTGTTAGTATGTGGGCCTCCAAAACAGGGACAGAGGAGTGATGGAAACCTGACTCCTGCCATGATTTTCTGCTACCTAACCTCTGTATTTCACATTCATTCCCACTTTTTGGTGATCTGTTCTTTTATAGGTGACACTTTGTAAGACTTTGTCATGCAGGTAACAGTTCTGGAGCTCAAACTGAAGATGAGCAGCAGCCAACTGTTGTAAAATCCTTGAGATTGTTCTGTGTCTTTCTGCTTTGGTGTCTTTGCCAGAGAACCTCCTGAAACCTTGATGAAAGATGTACTGACCAGTGCTACATAACTTTCATCCCTCACCATCCAGAGACTTGGGCTGATCTTGGCATGTGACTGTGCTGGGAAGCTGGAAAAGACCTTTAAAGTTGAAAAATTAGTTATCACTGGTGATAACCAAAGTGATAGAAACATGTACTGACATGCCTGCAATTTATTGCTAATGAATTCCTTCCTGGATCCTTGTGTACCTTGTGCAGATTGCCTTTCTGCACTCATAGGGCAACAATTATCTTTTACAGTTAGAAAAACATAAAACCTTGTAATATGAATAATTTATAAGTAGTTCTGTGAAGGCAACAGTTAGAGTTTTATTTATGTTCAGTATAATTGAAAAATCAAGTGCACAAAAGTTGTTTCATGGACAAAAATGTTGAGTAACTGCAACTTTAGAGAAAGACTTGGGAGTGCATCCATTTCATTGACACCATATTCCATAAGCATCTTGCTAGGACTAGGAAAGACCTAGACTTTTGAAGTTTTCTTAAATATTAATTAGTCTCTTTAAATAAAATATGTTGTAAAGCTTTTTTATAGCCACCTACTAAAACCAAAGTTCAGAACAGAGGTACATGAGGAGTGGCACACTGAGTATCATAGTAGTGGCTGACAGCTCTTAAGATTGAGTCTTGCTTACAAGCAGACTATAGTTTCTGTGTTAATGAAGTTGAAATTCTTTTTACTTTTAACAAAACAGTCATAAAACTTCTCTCTTCCTCCTCTGTGTCCCTGCCACATAGCTTTCAGTTGAAGGTAAAACAAAACCACATTTTTTTCCCCAACTGCTCATTAAATTAATGTATTTAAGCTCATGGTAAATAGAGCATTGACAATCCTGGAGGATTGTCCAACAAGCCTCAAAGCTTTGGGAAAACGGTGTCTCTTCAGCTGCCAGCTTGATGAGTTAGGAGGTTTTTAATGCTTAGATTTTCCTCTGTTTTGTCTTGTGCTTTAGGTGGGTAGTTATCTCTTACTCTGTTTCTTAACACAATGTAGTATCATGAGTCTTCATCTCAATTAGACCTATGGTTTTCCTGTAATGAAAAAAGCCAAGCATGCAAACTCTTGTATTACCTCAATAAATGCTGCTTGATAATTAATTTTCATAAACTTTGTGTTTGTACCTTGTTTTCTGAGGTGATCAAGAGTTATGTTCTTTGACAGATATCTTTTTATTCCAAACGTTCAGATAAATACCAATCGGTGCACGTTGGCAGTAGTTGTTCAGTCTTCCTAAACATCCCTGGGAAACCAGTGCAGGTAAAATGTGGTATCCCCCTCCCCAAGACGGGGCAGGGTCAAATCTCTTCTCTGAATAATTGAAATTAACCTCAATTAGCATCTGAAATCCGTGACTGATCACAGGACTGACTTTGAATTCACAAAGTCTTACTTAAAAATCAGTGATGTTTGGTTATTTTACGTTTTCATTGCCATGTGGACACAGTTCCGTGCTCGTGGCATACAGTTGAGTTCTTGGCCAGGGGCTCTCAACAACGTGGCATATATCAGTATCCAAATAATTCACATTATCACTACTTGGAACCTTAAGTGCAACACAGTTTCTGAAACTGAAATCAGCCCTAAATTGGTTGAACATAGAAAATAAAATCCATCTGTTGTTTCAAATGAACCAAAATACAATATTGGAACACTTACCAGTTTTAACAAATGTTATTATATGTAAATATTCAGCTATATGGACTTCGGTATCTGTCTTGGGAATGTTTTTTGCCTGTTTTTGTACATTTTTTTGAGGTTGTTGGTGTGCTTTCATCAGCAAGCCTGAAGGTGTTGCTCATATTAGTCTTTGGATTATTTATGTCTCAGAGACACAACAGTATGTTAAGCATTGGAGAAGGTACCTTGTTCACAGAGGAGGGATCTGGTTTGGCTGTTCTGCAGCTGTTGTCTGGTTGGAATACCTGCAAGGAAACTTTGCTGGTAGTCCTCAGAAATAAATATTTTCTCCAATTTCCTTAACAGTAAAGCCTGTTGACTTCAGTCAGATAGAGATTTGTGGTTCCAATGAAATAAATCAGGTTTTGGGTCACTATTTTATCTTTGACTACATTTACTGGCTTTGCTGAAGTGACATTCACAAATAGATTTTTCTTAAATTTAAAGTCTGTCTAACAAAGTTTCCCTGTTCAGAAAAGTGTAATATTGAACAAGTAGAGAAAATCAGCATGAATGTTTTGGGATGGGTGAGTTTTTTGATTTTTAGAGTCTGTGTCCATATTAACCTGTTTTGTGGGTAAAGATGTTGGGCACTGTCCTGGAAAGGAAATTTGGGCAGGAGTGAAAGGAGTAAAACAAACTGTGATGGAGATGGAGGAACATTGTGATTTTTAAGTTGCCTTGGAGTAGGTGTATATAATTTATTAATTATTTGGAAGATAATTGTGAACCACAGCTGTTTAAAAAAAAAAAAAAGTCAAAACCAAACCCACAAAAACCAAAATGCCAAAGAAAGCAAACTTTTAATAAAAAGTCTGAGAAGTAAATTAGACTAAACATTCATTGTTTATCACCTAGTGTAGGTGGAACACACGTACAGTTGTTCCGTCTAATAGTTGTGACTTTGTGGTATCTGATCTCCCTGGCAGTTGAGGGATGATCAGGGCTTCTTCCTTGGTTAAATGAGTATTTGGTGCTTCCATCATTGTAATGTAAAGTCATGAGCATTGCTGTTGTAAGTGTCCCTGTAATTGTCTTGGAGCAGTGTTGTTAAATCTAGTTGGGGTCATGTTGGTTTCTGAAATACCTTCTTTAAATACGGGTCTGTGAAGGTTCCTTGGGACTGTGTTGCTGCTGCTTTCCCTAGTATGGGCAGACCTGCAAGACCTGGGGTTTTTGTTTTTACTGGTCACTTGGAGCTGCGTCTCTAAGCCAAACATCTTGGCACCCTCTGGGAAGAATGTTGGCAGGCTTTAGCCTCTCCTTGTGCTGATACTATGGAGTCTCTCACCTCTTTATCACAGAATCACTGAATGGTTTGGATTGAAAGGGGTCTTAAAGCCCATCCTTTTCCAGCCCCCTGCCATGGGCTGGGACACCTTCCACTAGACCAGGTTGCTCCAAGCCCTGTCCAACCTGGCCATGGACACTTCTAGGAATGGGGCATCCATGTTCCAGTGCCTCACCTTGTAAGAGCAGAAGTGTACAGATGTTCTGTGTCAAGTGAGGCTGTTTGGTTCTCTGCACAGAATTTGAAGGGTTATTCTAAGTTACTTGCAGTGGCCCTGTATTCCTACATGTTTCGCTCTGCTCTTGGGCCATGACTAATGAAAATTCCTTCATCTAGTGTAAAGTCTGCTCACCAGAACATGGATGTATTAAAGAGAAGATGAAATTACAGTGCACTAATAACCCTGTGGACAATGGCTCATGTATATTGGCATTGTTTGCAGAAAGTTGAGGGTTTGTGTGTAGTGAGTCACTGAGTTACACATGACAAGGTAAAAAGCTGTTCCACCATCGTTGTTTGTTTCCTGCCTGTAATTTCCAGTTCTGATTCATTGAAATGAAGCGGTGAGCAGGAATGTGGTTCTGTTATGGGATACAAGTGAATGGATATCTTAAAGCACTGGCTCAGCCTTTTCAAACTTGAGGCGCACCTATTCCCAGTGCTAGTCCAGTTTACATTAAGAAATGTGAGTGCAGTTGGGTCTAGCTGAGAAAGGGCTGCAAGTTTATCTTGGGGAGCTTGAGGAATTGTATTAGAATCAAAAAACATCCTGAGTTGAAAGGGATCCACAAGGAGCATTGAACCCAGCTACTATCCCTGCACGGGATTACTGCAAGAATGAGTGGGACTGATGAGCACAGCTGGTGCCTTCCAGTATTTCTTGTGTCTAAGTCTTGGTGGAATTGTTGAATCTGAATGTCCTACTTAAGGGTAATGGCTATGCAGTATTTATTGTGTGTAGTTACACAGAAAAGAGGCTGTTGCCTAATCTAATTTGCCTCTGCACACTGGGGTTCATTTGAAGGAAGTAGGACCACAGCAAAAGCGGTAACAAAACATTTTGGCTTTGTAGTTTGTGTGTCAGTGTCTCTTGCTTTCTATGACTGGTCTATGTGCCTGTTTATGTGTGGATGCCTGCTGCACATCTTGTGTATATAATTTTTAGATATCTTTTCTCCAAGATATATGTACAATAAAGATTTTAAAGGAAATTATATTCTAAGGCACTCTTATATATATGACTCTTGTATGACAGGAAAGAAGATGATCTTGATCTGTGTGTGTTGGTGGTTCTGCAGAGTGAGATAAGTCAGAGGGTGCTTGCAGGAATTCTGCTCTCAGACCTGGGGGAGGAACTTCTGCTGATCAGTGATGGCAGACATCAGTGTCTTACTTCTGGGAGAGCTGTCCTCAGCCTAAAGGAAATGCTCTTGAGTATTTTTACAGAATCACAGAATCATTAAGGTTGGAAAAGACCTCCAAGATCAAGTCCAAACGTCAGCCTAGCACCACCATCATGTTCACCATTAATCCATGTCCTTAAGTGCCTTATCCACATGGCTTTTTTGAATGCTTCCAGGGATGGTAACTCTTCCACTACTCTGAGCACTCTGTTCCAGTGCTTGGCAGCCCTTTCCGTGAAAAAGGCTTTCCTAATATCCAAGCTAAATGTCCTCTGGTGCAGCTTGAGGTCATTTTCTCCAGTCCTGTCACTTGTTACCTAGGAGAGGAACTGCGTGTCATTCTTTAATTCGTCCAGAGTCTGGTATGTGTAGGAACAGCTTTGTCTGAAAACCCTGTTGTCCAGGTGTGGCTTGATCTCTTCTTACTGCTTTTTTGTTTTCTTTTTTTAAGCTTCTCCTGCTGTTACAATCCTAGTACAGAGTGATTCTCAAGCACAGATTTCATTAGCATTGTGGCTATTGATTCAGTGCTGGTTGGTTGAAGGAATTTGAGAATCTGGTGTGAGTGTAGGTAAGAATATTTAACCAAACATTTCTAGAATACATCAAGTTCCTAGTCTGCCTGTGAAGTTATTTTCAAAGCACAAAGTCTTCTTCAAATCTCCATCTGTTTTCCTTCATCTTGTTCAGAAAGTTTTGTGTCTGATACTGATGCTGTTGTGTATCTGCCTTGGGGTGTTTCGTGTGCAGCTTGTCTCTGTTCAAGCTTTCAGGGGGATGTTAGGATGTCTTGAGAGGGCTGCACATCCTTTCTGTTCTTTTTATTTATATTTTGTTCCAAAACAAAGAAAAGGTCCATATTTATATTTTGTTCCAAAACAAAGGTCTTTAGAAGGTTCACTCAGTGGTTCTGGAGTTTTCTGGACTGATGATATAGTTGTCAACAAGGCTTTTGTGTTGGTGAGGTGATTGTAAAACAAACTCATTGCTTCTGCTGTGTGGTTCAGCACATACTAGAAACTTACACAGATAGTATTTAGAGATATTTTTCAAGCTGTTTGCTGAAGTAACTGTAACTAAAAACCAGAGGTCACAGCAGCTCGTTTCATGATAATCTTTATACTAAATGCAGGATTTAGGGCTCAGCAGATGTGATTGTGCAGACTAGGTCATACGTTAGTATTGATCAGATGTTTCAAAGCCTAATTCTCTAAAGTGTGATGTTAGGGTGGTGGTAAATTTAGCTTGTAGGGGGCTGAAAAATGACTCAGACTTCTGGCCATTGCTGTCACTAAAGACTCAGTGCGCCAGAACAGCTGTGGGGACCTTGCGAGCCACAGCTGGTGCCAGCAGGCAGGTGGTACCTGCAGTGTTTCCTCTGTGTTCCCCAGCTTGCAAACACCGGAAGCTGGGGACAGGTAATCTCATACCTGTAACTTTCCAATATAAGATTGCTTTGATTCTTTCCAGAAAGTAATATGGCTTCTGCTTCATATAAACCCTGTTAAAGGAGCAAGTGGAGTTAGTGTGTATTAGGCTAGCTGTTCCCAGTGATCTTCCAAGGAGCATGTGAAATGTTATTGCTCCAAGAATCCTTTTCCTGTCCTTGCTTCTACTGTTCCTGAAAAACTGTATTTTTGTTTTAGTGACAGCTGTGACAGCCCTGAGTGTGAAACCAGAAATTATGGGGAAGTCTTGGAATTTTTTATTGGAACTTACTTCCTTTAGTATATACATTTCCCCATGAAGTGGAGTCATGCACTTAGTTTTGTCTACAAAGTGATAATTTAACTAAAAGTTTTCACATATGAATTAAAGTTTAAATATGTAATGTAATATTTTTCTATAAAGCTATTTCTTATTGTAGTATCTGAATTTAAAAAACTGATTTCAGGGACTGGTTATGTATTAAGAGTGTGTTTTATAATGCTTAATCTGACCTAGAAGATGAGCCTAGTGCCTTGCTACTGACCTTGCAATAGGAACTTCTTGGAGATACTAGAATAGTGGAAAAGGGTGTGGAAGGAGGTGAGAGAAAACTGCACGTATACTTGGCATTCAGAAAAGTTGCCAAATGGAAAAAACTACATTTCTTTTCTGCTTTCGTTCTCCAAAAATGCAAAGGGTGGAGGATAAGCAGTCAAGATGTGTAGGTGTTAAATTCCTCATAGAAAGTGTTAAAGCTGCAAAACACTGTAATGAATAAAAAGGTAACTATAAAAAAAAAAAAAAAGAGATTTTCAAAAGAAAGTCTCTTCAGGTAGTATACTCAAACTTATTTTGCATAAGCTTCAGAGAGGAGTTTTTCTGTAATGTTTATTTTAACAAAAATAAACGTTATTTTTGTTTTGTGTCATGTTGTGTAAGGAGAGCTGAATATCTGTCTACAGTGAAAATAAATAGTAAGAAAGTAGTGCCTTAAGGAACTTGTGCATGTGTCTGCTGTGAGAGGAAACTGAGATGCCTGTGCCCAGGTTTTGTCCACTTGTGGGCAGCCCCACTTCTGAGGAGCAGAAAGCAGGAAGGCAAACACCTGTAAGCAGCTGTCTGACACCCCTGCTGTGCTGCTGAGTGCACTGATCACACACTGCTGCTGTTAACTCCATGGTTCTGTCTAATAACCTTGATGCACAATGGCTGACGCTCCCAACCCAAGAGTGTAAAAAGCTGGCAGTCTTCATATGGAAATGAGTCCCTTGGCATTAAAAGGTGGCTTGTGGTGGTCTCCTCACTGGCAATGAAGCTGCACACTTCTCAGGACCATTCCAGATGAACTTCCAGTTTGCAGGGAAGTGCAAAACACTTTGCTAGGTATGTGCAAAAATGAGTTTTTATTGAGAAGTGTATTGAGATTAGCTTGATAAAGTCTGTTCAGAGCTCTGATGCCCTTCCTTGTAAGAGGCCTGATATTGCCATAAAAGAGCTCTGCTCATGTTGGTATTGCCAGACAAGCTGTTTTTAAAACTTGGAGGTCTTCTTGTTTCAATGACTTCAGGCTTAAAATATAGAGGATTTTCCTTTGTTTGATGATACTATGATACACCTTTTTTCCTCTTTTGAGGATTTCAATGCATTATTTTGGAAATGCCCTGACTTCAGGGAGGCATGCACAAATTAGTTAACATTCTGCATCTGGTTTCTCAAGGTTCCTTTGTTGCCTTGTAGAGGCTGACCTGGAACAGAGGCTAGACAGAGTTAAAGGATAAAGGGTAGGTATTTACTGAAAGGGCTTGACAGGGTACACCTTGGGCAGTACAGGAGTCTTGCAGAGACTGCACCCAAGATGGACGACAGTCACATGTTTTGCGGTCAGATAAAAGTTTTGTCCATTTGCATATCAGAGGTTAATTGTCCAATTATAGCTTCAGGTAGTGGAGTCCCATTCTCTTAATTTGCTCCCCCCCAACTCACTTTGTTTACATTTCTTGGGGCCTGGGACAGTGAGGTGTCTTTGATTCTCAGGCCTAGAGAGGAATTTTTGTGTCTGACCAAAATGGGAAAAGCAGTAGCTAACATTCTATATGGAGCTCAGAGTTATACACTAAAGAACTACAGGATTACAAACATATGAAAATATAAAAGCTAAAATCCTAAGGCATCACCTTAGCTCTGCTAATTATTGGTTAGCGTTTAGCATGTCAAGAGTGTAGCAAATTCTTGATGAATAGAACAAAAATAACTGCCTTAAGGGATTCTCTCTTTGTCATCTTTTTGTGCCTGATTAGAACATTGACATTTAAGCAGTCCATCCTTCAAAGACAGGTCATTAATGAGCCTTGAATGATGGTCCTGTTGGTCTGGAGGGTAGGAATTCTTGTAGTGGTGTGTTGTGTTGCAGGCGCATAGAGTTTGGCCAAATACGAATTCCTATAAAGAGAGAGTTCCAGAGCTGTTGTAATGTTTTTCACTTTGGCGGTTTGTATTTGAAGGAGCTGAGGAGTGAGGTCTGTCATTGTAAACCATATCATGGGTTTAGTGTTGAAAGGTGATGGTACTGTTTTTGCTGCACTTCAGTTTTGGGAGCTTTATGATGCTCTTGTCACAAAGGATTGTGCATGCCAATGGCCACTAGATACTGTGGGTAGGTTGTTCTGCTTAAATCTGATTTACTTGATCCTACATTTTCAGGGTTCTTTGTAACATGTCCAGCCTCCAGTAGGCTGTGTTGATTTGTCTGAATAAAATTGTTCTTTCCAACTGTTGCAGAAGAAGCTTCTGTTCCTATTTCCCATTTGAAGTAGGAAGGAAACTGGCAGTCCTATGTCAGACTGCTGACCTCCTGTAAAATACATTTACTACTTCTCTTGTGTTGGATGGGAAGGCTTCCTTCAGCAAACTCCTCTACAGGTGCCATTATAGATGACTTCCAAGATGCTTGTCAAAGTCTTCTTGTTCTCGTTCTTCCAAACTGATGTGCAGTTGGTACAGGGATTAAAAGGTATCATCCAGCTGCTATGATCATTAGAAAAGATCTCTTATCCTGTATATGTGGTCTACCATTTCAGCCCGATTCCTGAGCCAGTGGGGTACATTTCCTGTGAAGTCCACAGCTCAAAAGAGGAGCTTTTTTCTGTTTTCTTCCCCCTCTGTTTACATTAGGTAGAAGAAGGTGATTATGAAGTATAGTAGACCTATAGTTAACAGGTGCTTCATAACCTATCAGAGCCGAGTACAACCATGTTTTTAAGAACAACTGAGAATTTCCCTTGTGCTTAGTTTGGGTGTCTCAAATGCAGCAAATCTGACTCTGTAAAATCTGGAGGTCATGGACTTCAGTGTTTAGTATGGTGAATAGTAATGTCGCTTTGATTTTTCCCAAGCTCTAGTTTGACTCTAGTCAAATATTTTTTAAAAAAATTATATTTTATATGAAATATAATTATATAGCTTTCACAGTTGTGAATGCTAATATAATGAAGTGAGAAACCTTAGATAACAGGTCTTCCATTCCTTCCAACACTTGGACAGAGTGTACTTGGTAAGTAGTGAAGTGGACCAGCTGCCTGAGTGAGAGACTGAGACACTAAATGCACAGCTTTTCAAGAAAACACACGACAGAGATGTCTTAATTTTCAGTGTAATTGTGTAAAATGTCTGAGCTGCAATACCGGATCCTTCCATTTCTCCTGCACTGGGGAGACTGGGATCTAGAGTGTCTGTTCTCCATGGCTATAGTCAGAGGTGTGACTGTCCAGAGATCATGGTGGTGTAATATTTATTGCAGTATTCTGCTGCTTTGTCCAGACATTGCCTTTCATCACCCTGTGTGGATCCTCTCTTTTAATGCGAGCTGATGAGTCAAAAGTTGGAATATTAAAGGAAGGCATTGCATTGCTGCTTATAAATCCAACTTCTCTCAGATTAAATTCAGTGTTAGTTGGTTGGTTGGTTTTTTTTCCATCTTCAGTAAATAATGGTAGTCTTGCTCTTAAAACAGAAGTCTTCTTTTTGGTTGAGATCCTTGATTTGTTTAAAAGTGGGTTTGTTGTACCTCCATAGAGGTTATGGTTGGCTGACACTGGAAGAGTAGGAGGTTGGAGGAATCTTTGGTGTGTTGCATTACAAATTGTGTAGATCATGGTTTCCTAAGAATGAGAAAGGTAGAATTGACTTGTTTTCATTTTGTAGTCAAAGCTGATTGTAACCTCTAAAGTTTTTGGTCTGCATAAAGATTGAATGGCTCATTGGAGAAGAAGAGGTTTCCATATCATCTCATATACTACAACACAGGCTCATGTGTTATCAATTAGTACCTGTTTGATTTAGTACGGAGGTGGAAGAGACAGTTCCTTGGCATCTTGTCTCTAGTTCCATGGACGTTAGTCATGAAGTTTGTTGCAGTTTGTAAAGCTGGGTGCCTGGTGGGTAGGCTGCAGGATTTGGAGCGAGAAATTCCTGAGTAACAATATAATCTTGTGGTTGATTCAGTCTCTTAACGGTGTTCTTGTTTGTTGTTTCTCGTAATGTTGAAGTTGTTAATTTTCTGAATTAGAATTATTCCCATTGTAACATTATGCATCAGTGATCAATGTAATGACTAGGGAAGTGCACAGGTATCTGTACCTCTGACATTTATTTGATTTGATTTCAAACTTGAAACCTGTTAACCTAGCTAGATGAATATGCATATGCGCATATATATATATGTATGTATGTATGTAAAAAAAACCTCCTCAGTTTGGATCTGTAAGCTTCTTTGTGGTTTATGGCACAGGTATGGCTGAGAAATACAGAAGTAGTTAATGTTAAAGTTAATGTTTAAGTGGCAGAGCATCAGTTTCTAGAGTTTTGCTGTGGTGGTTTGCATTCAAATGTTGCAGTGAGGTAAATCTGGCTAATTTCTTTGCTATGAGCGAAGATGCAAAGAGCTACTGATTAATCCTTTTTTTTTTTTTTTTTGATGAGGGATATGAGTATGTTTGTTTGGACACAATGAACATAGGCATGTTAACTTTTCTCAACATGTGAGAGGATACTGTAGTAATTGAGGCATTAGTAAAATTTGTGGGAATCTATATTCAGATAATTTAGACTCTCTAAGAAATATTGCCTCCTATATGTTGCAGTAACTTTCTTGGATTGCTTTATTTGCTAGTGCTTGGGTATCCTAATACCCGGGTGCAGAAGGAATTACTGGTAAACATAATACTGCTGTCCACTACAGGAATTCCTTCATAGTTCATATTGGCATTATTATGGGAATAAAGTAGCTGGAGGTTGATTTTTCTTTTTTCCTTCAGTGGTTTTATTGAAAAAAACTGTAGGGAAGCATTACATTTGTGTGATATTTTATTCTCCAGCTATAATCTCATCATTCTCTTCCTGTCGTACTGATGCACCAAAACATTTTTAGGCAGTTACTGGAGTTTTACTCCTCTCCCGTACCTAGATACTGAGTGGGTGATTTAAATCACAATATTGATAAAGATCTCATTTTGCCTTCACTATTATTTGTTTAGCAGGACTTAATTTCCAGACAGACATGATCTTTGCTTGCTTGAATTCACAAAGAAGTAAGAAATTACACAGAGAAAAATCATAAATGCGCCATTAGAAAAAGAACAATATTCTTATCCTTTTGTATAAAATTCTGATGATCAGTATGAAGGAAAAAAGCTGCAGTAAAGTGCTGTTATTGTGTCTCAGTCCTTCTCTGTGTGAGATACCTGTTGAGCTGTAGTATGGGAACTCAGTTATGACATTCACTTGCTGCAAAGGTACATTGGGCAAAATATGATGAAAATATTGACAATGGAGTGTTTATATGTTAAATATGAACCAGCAGTTGCTAGTCCAAGAGGGAGGAAAGAGAACAAGAAATAGAGCATTTTTTGCAGTAAGAGCAAAGTCGTGTGTAGGTAACAACTCAGATATTTAACGTCTGAGCTGCATTCAGCCTCACTCCCAAGTTGTCATGATGGATGAGCTTAGAACTGACCTTTGGATTTCATCCTCCACCTCCTCTCTCCTCATCTTCAGGTTTCTGTACCAAATTTCTTATTTAATAAGAATGTACGGTTTTTTTCCTGGACGTTTCAGTGTTCTGACCTTTCCTGCCATAATTCCTTCTTCTCTTAAAAAGAAATTTTAGATGTTGACACTTTGAAAAGAGCAGAGAGTTTCTTTTTGAATCAGAGGAGCTGATGTTTTTGGAGTTACGACCAGAAGGTTTTAACAGAAATATTGCTATTTGATGGATGCTTGTCCTCTGGAAAGGAGGTAGGTAATTCTGACAAGTGGTCAGCTGCTTGACTAACAAAGTGTTGATTGAACTGGAAGCCACCCATTTTTTGGGTGGATTTTAGGTGATTTTTCAAGAGCCTGGGTTAGGAGGCTGATTTTACCATCTTTGTATTATTTAAAAATGTTTGGTATAAAGTCTTGCTCTTTGATAGGGGATGATTTTGTATATTCCGTGCTTCCCATCTTGTTGAACTTCAGGAGCTCAGGGTTTTTGAGGCAGCTTGCTTTTCTATTATCAGCATGTGAGTCTGAAAGATATTTTAAAATTCAGTAATGTATGTTTGGGAACTTTGTGATAATATTTTAGTTGAAGACATTTTTTCATAGGTGTACTTTTATTCTTAACTGTGAAAAGGGCTGAACAGTGCTTCAGGTACTCAAAACTCTCCATGAGCTGCTTGCTTTGAAGCAGTGACATCTGACGTTCTATCTCTCCGTTCAGGGCCCTTGGAATTTCACTTTGCAGTATCAGCTTTTCCAAAGGAAGTTTTTTTCTCTGGCAAAATCAGGATTCCAAAAATGCTGACTCTGTGATGAAACAGCAGTAAAAATAATATAAAATTTCCCCTCCCTCATTCCTTTGAATGCTTTTTTTTCTACCAAAGTATATCTATATCAACATAATCCAGGGTTCTGAGGTGGAAGGTGTTTATCTGGATTGGGTGTGGGAAGCAGTTGGTGAATAGAAAAACTTTTTGTTTTACTTTCATGTAGAAAGACTTCACTTCTTTTATTTTGTTTTTAGAAGTGTGCCACTGAATTGAGGTATTTTCAGTCCATCAATAAACTATGATAGTGGCTCTCAAGTCTCTGTATTTAAAGATCTGGCTTTTCCAAATTTTTTTAAGGGTAGTTTGATTCTTATGAGTGCAAGTCTGTGCCTGTAGCCATGTGCATGTTATAATGAAATATTAGAAAATAATATATAAGGAAATTATTAACCCCATTGAGAGACTTGCTGCTTTTTCACAAAAAATAAGATAAAAATCCAAGTGTGCAAATGTTACTTATTAGTTTCTGCAAAAACAAGAGCCAGGTTTTAGTTTTCTGTTTGTGGCTATACTGTTATTAATGGATGCTGTCAATGGGAATTGTTTCCTGGGTTTACAAGAGTGAAATGAAGTCTCTTTTAATCTATTCTCCTGTATAAAGATGCTAAAATAACTAAACTGAGACTTCCTCATTTGGAAAAATCAGTATCTGTCATTTATATAGGTAAATGGGAAGTTAAGAGTTTAGGGAGGAGTGCTCTATCATAGTCTCAATATGATCCGCAGGTGTCTGATGGACATAGACTCCAGGAGATTGGGGACATCTGAAAGACCATAAATCGAATAATTCAAGTTCTTGGTCATTTGAAGCTGTTCATGAAAAAGCTTCTTTATGAAATATATGCCATTTTTTCTGAATAATGGAATATAGCTCTGAAGTAGTTGAACCAGTTTATTTTATACAAATGTTGCTGTGTGCAGTCTCAGAGAGTGACATAAGATCATGCAGGAGTTTGCTGTTATGTTCTCTGAAAGGTTCTTTAATTAGACTTTTTGAATTGGTGGTGTTTCCTACATGGAATGATGCAGCTTCATTCCTTAGGAGTGCTGCTTAAACTCTGCCATTCTCTGCAAGGTGCTTTGATGTCCTTCATTCATAACATTTTCATTTGTCTGACTGACTAATCCATCCTTTCACTTCCCTAATACTGCCTCAGTGCTTGTATTTAATTTTTATTTTTATTTTTAATTTGCCTCCAGCTAAATAGGAGGCTACTTTAAAGGGAATTGTTACTTTAAGTGAAGGGCCCTGAGCTGACATTCTGGTGCATCACTTGCATTTTTATTGAAGTCCAATAACTATGCCACTGAAAAAGGAGAGTAAATGAGTTAAGATGGAGGAGTTGCTTTCCAGTTCATCTCATCATCTTCCTTTTCCTTTAGGAACAGTATACTCTGTTACACATATTTAAGTGGATTTTTCTGCTCCTCCCACAAGTTTCGGGGGTAGCTGATGGTGTGTAGGGTGGGCTTCTAGAACTAACATCCCTAAAGTTGGTGAATTTGCTGTGTAGATATCTGAATGTGTAAAATATGGATCAGAGAACTACAGCATGTATCTGTATTTTTATTTCTGGTATTACAGTATCAGGAAGGAATTTGGAAGTACTATTTTTAAATTGGTCTTAAACGGAAACTAAAGGAAACAGCACGGATTCCAGCCTTTGGTGAAGCAACAGGAAGAGAAGCAATGAAAACCGTAAACAGTGCTGAGTAATATTTCCTCTCTTCTGTTACACTCCCCCCTCCCTCCCCAAGGATGACAAAGTCTTTATTGAGCCTGACAGGATTCCTAATAAAAGCTGCATTCAATCTGTATAAGGAGCCTGCTGAATCACTGAGAAACAAGTAATGGCATCAGGCTGGAGGGAACCTCCCACTTAGAGCTTACACTGCTTGTGCTCTGTGCTCCAAGAATCACCTCTGTTTGCTTTACTGAAATCCAGGCACTTTAAATAACAACTTTAATACAGAGAAATTCAGACACTGTCCTAGAGGCTATTAAAATCCTTGTCCTGATACCGAGTGAGTGCTTGATTCTGCTGGAGTTTGTTTCCAGCCTTATTTCTGCTCAGAGCACTGAAAAGGGGGAAGCTAAGCAGCATATGAACAGGAAGCTACCTTTCAACCACGCAGCTTCCTTCCCCAGAGAATTTTGTACCTAATGGTCTTTTTGAATGCCATTGGAATTTGGAAGGCTGTTGCCATATGGTTTAACTGTTGGTTCAAAGGCAGAAATGTGTGTCTATTTCTTTTAAGTATATTCTCAGTAATATGGCTGCATCTCTGACATATCTTTAGAAAATACTAATACTTTGTTTGCTCTGAAACATATAAAATATGCATCCTGCCAACTGCCTTAGCTTGGAAAATCCCATCAGTCATCCTTTGTGCTTTTGTAGAAGCAGGTTCTTGTATGTGACCCAGGGAATCCTGAGTGGCTCGGCAGCCTGCATGGGCTGAGTATGGGAAGCCTTGAGTGAGCCAAGCATATGTTCTTGCAACAGGAATTTAATATGTTTGGGGTGGATTGAGAGACAGGATTTGTGCAGCTCTTTGGGACAGGTTTGCATTTGAGAGCAGTCTGTCTCGAACTTGCTGACACAGCTGGTTTTACATGCAGCTTTGAAAGCACTGGTGCTGTGGTGCAGGTTTCTGCTCTTTTCTCATTCTGTGAGCAAAACTCTTGACTGACTGAATAATAACTTGCCAGTCTGCTTTCTTTGGGACCTCTTGTTTCAGGTTCAGGGTGGATCTAGGGTGTCTATGAAGCCCAGGCTTGTTGGGATTTGGGAGCATCCCTGCAGTGAGCAGCTGTCCCACATCCAGTGCTGTCAGGCTGGGGCTGCATGCAGCTGTTCTGGAACTGGGCTGACTCTGCCTGCTGGCATAAAGGACATAACAGGCAGTGCTGAAAGGAGTCTGTGGGGATTTATCGCTTCCTCAGCATCCCTAATACCTGATTGCAATTGCTGAGGTTGTCTCTATGTGAGGTTAATCAGAATTTGCAATTATGAGGTCGTTTCAGAACAATTTATTTTCCTTAGAAATAGACCAGATTTCCTGTTTAGTGTTTAACAATAACAATTATAATAGTAATAATAATATGTTACAGAAACACCTGGCTGGGGTCACATAAAGTGAAGCATCAGGTTTTTGTTTTGTGTTTTTGAGGGGCAAAGTTGCTTTTGATGCAGTCTTGGACATTGTTGCGGACTTAAAGCATCTGGGTGTAGCTCATGTGAATTACAGTTGTGCTGGCTGGAGTCGTTGTTGGTTGGGAGACTTTGTGGTCAAAACTCCATGTTTGAGACCACTGTTGTTTCACTGGAACCTTAATTCTAAGCTTTCTAAAGCTTATTCTTGGATTAAAGGCCAGAGACTGGGTGAGAAGAGGGTGAAGCAAAAGGAAATGATGCTTACTTGCAACTTTTGCTCATCATTGGTGTTGCTGCACTGTGGTGCTTGTTGAGAAGCATCCAGATCTTGGTCATATTTTAAAAAGATGCCTGTAATGAAACTTAAGGGTGACCACCACTTCCTCAGCAACTTTGAGTTTGGATTATATTCTCATGATGATTTTTCTGGCTGACTGTACTTACTTCTTCATTTTAAAAAGTTACATCCTAACAATTAAGAAACTAATATTTCACCATCCTTGCAAAAAAAAATAGGAGCAAATTATTTTCAAAGAAATGTTTTGGGATAAATGGGTGATGGTGGTAGTTAGCTGGTGGCTTTGCTTTTGTGTAGTGAGTTTTTAGTTGATGTTTCTTTTATTTTCCCCTCTTCTGGTATCTCTGAGAGTTAGCATCTGGCAGGAAAAATGAGAAGTGGTCTGGGTATCCAGGTGGCTCACTTCTAACTATATTAGCATGCAGATGTTACCATAAAAGAATATATATTTATATAACATGATATTGTTACTAAAATCTCTGTGTTTTTATACCGTCTTTGGTTTAGCAGCTGGTTAAGCTTTTTGCTGGAAGAACGTGTGTTCTGGAGATGATAAAAACTGATGCTGAAGGAAGCTGAGGTTGCTGGTGACCATGCTTTTGTGGTAACAGCGCCATCCGCAGAGTCATCCCTAGGTTTCTGCACTGCTGCTGAAGCACACGCTGTTTTATACAGTGTATTTTGTCATGGGAAGAATTTGAAGACACAGATGTCCTCTGCTTTTTTAAACACCTCTGCTGTGATAACTGGAGGCAAAGAATGATCCATCCTGGACAGCTTGGTGCAGGATCACTGTGGTCGCGGTGTTCATGTTTCCTCTCTGTAGTAGAGAAAATCTCCTTTCTAACAGGACTAACAACTGCCTGATTACTCTTTGCCCAGTTTCCCACCTTCCTTTCAGTTGCTGGAGCTGTAGTTTTAGCTGGTTGGATAGATAATGTGAGTTACTTTCTCGGTAAATAACGTTAGTCAAGGTTGTTTTCTGTCAGCGATTGAAGAATCTGTCTGGGCATAGCATTTGCAGGTAGGTTCTGTGCTTCAGTTTCAGCTATTGTTTCAGCTGATGAAAAAATTGCAAAATAAAATCATAGTGTCCATGTTCTTTAGTTTAGAGCATGTGAAAAAATTGTGTTTCATCAATAGTTGTGTCTTGGTTGGATTTTGGCAGAAAGAAGTAAGTAAGGAGATTATAAGGAAGGATATGGAAAGGGACTGTAAAATTCCAGCAAATTCATTGTGTTCTGCTGATATGATGCTGAATGATGCCCTTTGGCATCACTTTTCGTAGTGAGTATTGGAAAGTGTCTGTGAAAATGATTTCTACTCTTTGTACTGAGATTATGTTCTTGTCCACTGTTTATAACTGGTGTGGTGAAATAAATCTGTTTTTAAAAATAAAACGGAAACTCATATTAGAAGCTGTTGTAAACTTTGAGTTAGAGAAATAAATGCTTTCAGCTCTGTTGGAGGAGGATTTTGGGGAGTGTAGTGCAGCTGGACTTCAGCCTCTGTCCACGAGGTGGCCACAGTCCCTGCCCATCTCCGGCCACACTCGGATTAATTGATGTTCCCTGCCATCAAAAATACAGAATGAGACTCTAAATATAGTATGTCAAACGTAATTTCAGTGATATTTTTAGTACTTAGTCTGAAATGAGTTGGAAGTATTGAAGAAAACTTCGCAAACTATGACTGATAGGTAATTTTCATTTTTTTGGGAAAAACTGGCATATATACTCCACGTGTACTGTACCCTCCCTTGTTAGAATTTGAAGTGAGGGAGAGGAGGACTTCTACCTGGCTGTATCTATTTAAACAAGCAAAAAAGGTTTTTTTCACCAAGACATGGAAAACACATTGGATGGGTACATTCGAGGCACTGGCAGAAAGAGGCACCTCGCAGCCTTTCCTAGGAGATTGCTGAGTTAGCTCTTTTGCTCAGTGGCACCCAAAATCACCTGTTCTGCGTGACTAGGAGAGGGGCTTGCTTTAAAAGTCAAGTATTCTTAGGGAAAGCATTACAGATCCTGATTTAAAACCACCTCCAGAAGCTGCTGTGTGAGTAGCCAATGTGTTTAGCTTGTTGATGTGTCACCTGGCTGGGTAGTGAATTACATTTATCGTGTAGTTTATAATGTTAGAGCAGTAATAGTGGGCAGTGTAAGTTAAATGCCGTCTGCTGGGTGAGGGAATAGGAGCCTTTGCCTTCCCTTTGCTGTGCTCTGCTCTGCTGTGCCCTCTGCTGCTGCTCATCTTGACAGATGAAGTTGGAGTTGGGGAATGCTTTCCAGGCATGTATCCCTTTAAGCAAATGTTTTTCTCTTTAATTTGCCAACTATTTGTTTATCAAGCTCCTCAGTGGATCAGTACAGCAGTACTGTGTGCTGCGGGTGGAGTGCAGGAGTCAGTCCAGGCCGAGTGAACTTGCAAAGGGGCTCCATTCTGGGGAGTTGTAGAAGATAATTTACAAGTCAGGATGTGGTCATTTTTCATACGCAGAAGTTAAAAACTTTGTGATTAAAAGGGAACATAGGCTCTTGTTCTCCTTACAGTTTTCCGTAACTCATAATTACAGAACTGTTTATCTAAAACATTTTCAAGATGTTCTGTTACATCTTAGTCTCAATTATGTAAAAAAGTACTGGAAAATCTGTAGAGACATAATGAGTTATGAAGACTTAAAAAATTTACCAAACACCGATTCTCTCCTGGCTGCCCAAATTTTATAGGAGTTGCGAGTATCCTTTTGGTCTGGGAGAGTCAGATATTATTAACTACTAAGCCACTCTATGGTCTCAGTATACAGTTGTTGCATTTCTGTGCCTAATGCTTTCAGGTGGAGGAGTTGAGGCAGTTCCCTGCTCAAAACCAGCGAAAGCTCAGTAATGGAGCTGTTGGATATCTGAAATGACCCTTTGGCTGCCAGGTGCCCACCTCTGACAGGCTGTGGTGCATTTGGAGTCTGATCCATAGCTAGTGCTCCTGGATGGTTTCACTAATAAAACCACATTTGTGGCAGCTTGGAGGATTAAAATGAGATTGGACTGTGTGAAATGAGTGCTTTATAAATGTGTTGCAAATTCAGGCCTTCTGTTTAATTTTCGTGAGATTTGGTAATGACATAAAAAAAAAAATCAGAGTTTTATTGGTTTTACATGGTCTGCAGTTACGTCTGACCTTTCATTTGATACAACAGTCTATATCCGTTATATTGCTAAACATGGACTATGAAGCCAAAGAACTTTTCTGAAGTAAATCCATTGTAAATTCTGAGGCCAGCATTCATACTGATTTATCTTATGTAAACACTGGATAAATGCAGCACTTGAAAATTCAGAACATACTTTCCAAGGCCAAGCTGGAGAAACTGCCCCGTGGTGTATAATGATTTTGTTATGTGTGTATTTGACTCTTAACAGCCCACCTGTTCAGGACAGTAAATTAACTGATGAATAGCCCTAGTGAGCTGTTCCCTGCCATGTGGTCTGCACCATCAGCACAGATATTTTTGTGACTGAATAGGATTCTGTCTAGTGAGAAGTTTAAACAGCTGTATCTCCTAATTACAGCTTCAAGTAAAGTTCAGTTTATAAAGCAAAATAATCTTCATGTTTTATATTCTTGTTTCTGTGGTTGCTAGTGGATGACACTGATGTGATGCTCATTGATGTGAGTGGTAGTAGGAGTGAGAGACGTCTAAAGCTTTATTGTGTTCATCTTTGCCAAAGAGTATTTTGGAGTGGTTTTTTATGTTGCCTCCAGACACGGACTAGGCTGAGCAAGAGAGGCAGTAGAATGGCACAGTTTGTAGTGGGCCTGCCAGCTAGGTCTGAGGTGGACATGAAAGAGTTTTTCCTCTCTAAGTATAACCCGTTTGCTATGAAAAGGTACTCTGGTGGTTCTCTGCACCCTGTATAGTGGCTTAGGTTTTCACTGGTTTTGAAAAATTCCTTCTTCAAAGAGATCTTCGAAGGTTTCAACAACTTTTGACCTTGGGTGAACAGGCCTGCTCTAGTTGTCTTATTCTACGTATTGCTTGCTGCTCTATCTGTTCACATCAATAATATTTTCGGAGATATTTTTAATATTTTTTTTTTCAGGTCAGTGTTTATGCATCAGTTGGACTTCACTCTTTTCACTTCCACAGCTCAAGTGTAGACAGGGTTCTTCAAGTCTGTGTGTGTCCTGACCTATCTATTAATCTGGGCTTTGTATAATTCTGTGTAATTTGCTGCAGAATCTGAAAAGTAACATTGAGTGATTAGATGTGAATGAGGTTGCTTATATTTGTGTGGTTTTTTTTTTTTCCTCTTTCTTTTTAGGATTTGAATACTATCTATTCCTTCCTTCATGGCCTGGACATATTATCACATTTCAGGGAACATCAGCTGAGGTGAAGTACTCTGCAGTTTATGTTTTTTAGCACACTTACATCTATGACATTTTGTGGAGATAAGCAGAGCTTTTGTCTGCCCGCTATTTGAGATGGCAGAGCATTGGCCAAAAGTTAAGTCACTGCAATAATGCGGCACAGAATCTAAACTAATTAGCTCTTCTAAGAAGGAAGGCAGAGCTTACTCCCATTTGCCTACAAAGGCCTGTGTAGACAGTGCCCTGTTTTAAATCTGGATTACAAAAGCTTTTCAATGCTTCAGACATTCAGATGGTCTAAGAATCCGTAAAATGGGAGGCCAACAAAGCACAAAACGTGCTTTGGACGTATTTTAGTTCCTTCAGTTCTGTTGCTATGGGTAATTCCAATGTGTGGGAGTGATTTAAACACTTAGTGAACATGCTGTATATTATCTGTTTGGATAATGAAGAACGCTGTAATAATTTGAATTTTCTGGTTAAGCACAGCCTTTGTTTAGAACAAAAAAAATAAGTGAATTTGACATCTTAGAGCCTGAAAATGATTCTACTGAAATGTGGTGATTAATGATTTATGATCTTTGGGGATTAAAATTGAATTTAAACTTCTTTTCCTCTTCCCTCAGAATAATGTCGTCAAGTGCCCGCTATGAGAGATACAAGGGCAACCAAGTTCTCTTTTGGTGAGTACATAGCGGTTGTTGGAGTTCTTCAGCAGAAATGTCAGCAAACCCAATGTTTTGTGTGTTGTAATATGTAATTTGCTTTTCAATCATTGTCAATAATTGGTTAAAATTATTGGGAGAACTACTTTGGCAGAAGTGGTTGTAGCAGTAGTGCAGTGTTGATATTTGAGAGGTGCCCATGACTTTCCAGCCCGGCTCCCAGGGCCAGCAGTGGGGGGTGTATATGTGTGTCAGTGACACGAGGTGACTGAAAGGCTGGCAGTGTCCCCTCTGCAGCCGTGGGAGCCCTGGTGACACTCAGTAGGTGGCACTGTATCCCCGGAGCTGGTACTGCCTGCACAGCTCCTTGTCGGAGCAAGCCTGTACAGGAGAGGGATGCAGCTCAAACACTTATCACTTTACATTGCAAAAATTAGTATTTTAACTTAGAGTTCTCTAGGTTCTTGCTGGGATGCAAATATACTTTTATTTTACTCATATTTTAGCATTGCTTATGGCATATTTATTGTCTCACAGCTAATCCTAGCTTTCTGTATAAGGCACAGATTTCAGCACACCCAAGTCTAAATGAGATGCCATGTGCTAGTTGGAGTGGTGGGTGTATGTGACATACTCATGGTCCAGTAGCAGGTCAATATCTCTGTGTGGGGGTTGTGTGCTATCCTGTATTTATAGCCTTTGTATATACTTTCACTGGAATAAAATGTTTTCACTAAAAATTTCACTTTAATAAAGTAAATTTTTAAGATGACTTAAGTGTCAAAATGTAAAGTATAAGAAACATTCCTTATGTAAATGTTTTAAAAAAATAAAAACCTGGTCCAGTTGGAGTTCCCAGGTTCTTACATATTGAACTGGTAGAATGGTAAAACATTGTTTCACTGTGATAATATTTTGGATGACATACTTCTAAGGTGCTGTAAGGAGAAGTAGGTATTAGTGATTTCTTTTCTTACAGCTCAGAAACTATTGCAAGATGCTGGTATATCCTGCTTTCTGGATCTGTACTCATGAAGGATTCAATGTTTTTGCCACCTTGCAGGTATGTAAAATAATTGAGTTATTGTTGGTATTTAAGGCAAATTTTTTTTCTTTTTTAATAAATGCTTCCTATGTATTTGTGTTACTGTAATTTTTAAAGAATTGAAAAATAATTTCATCATTTTGTTTTTCTAAAGTTTGATAGTGAAAGAAATGTTCAGCTAATTCAATTTAAATTTTCTCGGACTTTTTCTGGCCGTTGAAATTTCTTTGTGAAATACTGCTCTATCTAGTTTGGTTTTTTAAGTTTGTAAGAGAATTTGTCGTCAACTTATTACCTTGGGGTCTGTTTGAATAATTTATGCTGTGTGACTGTTCTGGATAGAGTTCTCCATCGCAAAAATACGACTGCATGTCACATAGCTTCTGCCATTTGGTCGGAGGCTGTATTTAATGGCATATAGGATTTTTATGTGAAGCAAGAAGGGGCCAGCAGCATCAGCTGTGGGGAGCTTGTGCCAGGAGCCGAAGCTTGTGTCGAGGTTGAGACATAGTGAACGCTGACATGCTTTCACTGAAGCACATTAGTAGGCTTGAGCTGCACTTGGGCATGTAATACCCTGAGTACTGAGAGTAATACTTTGCTTGACCTTGTACGTCACTCATTTTTATTTCACTGTGTTTCACTTGACTCAGCATGAGCTGACCGTGAGTGGATAGACTTAATGCCAGCTCCAGCTTACGTACATTTCCATATACTTGAATTTCATAATAAGTACTAGTAAGAACATACAGGAATGAATTTTTCAACTCAGTTAACTGTAGGCTGGATAATAGACACTTAAGGCTCCTTGAGTGACTGAAAGTCCTTGAGTGAAATTGTCCAGAGAAGCTGTGGCTGCCCCATTCCTGGAAGTGTTTGAAGCCAGTTTGGACGGGGCTTGGAGCAACCTTGTCTGGTGGAAAGTGTCCTTGCCTATGGAGAGGTGTGGAACAAGATGTACTTTAAGGTCCCTTTCAGCCAAAATCATACTATGGTGAGTCAATTATAAGTTCAGGAGCACCAGATGTGAGGACATGGCATGCTGGTATTTGCATAAAAACTCTCTAAAATCATTGTTTTGCGAAACTTGGAGAGTAAGTCACTTACAAGCACCATTGCTTGTAAGGTTTCTTGTGCCTTTAAAAAAAAAAAGGCAAAGTAGATCTATTATAGTTAATTCATAAGATTACAGCTACATTTATTGTGGATAATGAGGATGGTGAAAGGGTTACAGAGTTCTATTAGATGGAGCTGCTGGCAGGTTTCAGCTTACAAAGGGTGGTTCCTGGGGTGTTCTGTCCCCTTAGATGGTGAGATCATGTGGAAAGGAAGAGAATGGACTCCTGATGGATATCTAGGGTGTTCAGCTCACTTCCATTTTGTTTGAAATACAATCATATTCGTGCATTAAATATAATACTTTTTTTTTTCTTCAGTAGGGTGGGATAAACTTCAGTTAATTTCCCTGGTCTGAATACCTTATCTGTCGCATTTCTAGTTGAGCCAGCTGCAGTCACCAGACACAGGGTAATTTCATATGAAATAGTTCCTTGGATAAGTTAGTAGTATTCTTTCATAATTGTAATTAACAGCATTCTAATTACATTTGAAGTAATTCTTAATGCCACTCTTTATTCTTTGTCCCCAACCAAGTTCCTGATTATTTGAGTCATTCTGAAAGGAGGCTTAACTACACATCTGTAAGAAAGCACAATATTGCCTTCGTTGTCTTTGCCTCAGGTATTACAGAGCTATTCTGTATCACAGGAAACAAAGATAAGAACTTGCTGCCATGTTCTGTTTGCCTGAGGAGCATATGATCTTAGACCTGTAATATGTTTTTGAGATAAGCTTTATGGGAGAGTGTGCTGTGCAGGATGCTGCTTTATCTGTGTTTTTTTTGATTTTCACAGCAAGAAAGTAGTGGACAAGAGTAGGGAATGAAATGAAAACCACACTTGAGGTATTCTGAGGCTGCTGAAGGGAATGGAAACATCCCTTCAGACGCTTGGATTTCTGATAGGCTTAGTACTGCCCAGACATGGCATCAGATAAATCTGACCTTTTTGACTTGTTGAATATGGTATATCAACATGTGAGCAGAGGTGGGTTAGGTTAGAGACAGGTGTCTTCTGCACAGAAGTGATGCAGGAGACTAATGATAGCTTTTAGTTGTCCAGGGGGTAAATGAATGAGGACCAAAATGGAATCCTTAGAGGGAGGAAGGTGGTAACTACCAAAGTTAGGCTTTAATCAGGAGACCTTGTAGAACTCTGAAAAGGTCAAGAGCCAAGTTTGAATAATTGTCATTATGGAAGAACTGGGTAGATGGAGACATTATGTAAAACAGATCATAGTTAGCAAATAGATTCTAGTTTGAAATTTAGTCCTTGTGTACCTCATAATACCCCCCACACCCCAGTTACCTCTTTGTCAGGTTGCTAATTTCAGCTTCATATTTGTCCTCTGGAACATTTGACACTTTGTCTTTAAAGAACTTCTGTACATTTTAGGGTTCTTTTCAGAATACTGGAACAGTTTTTATAAAATAGTTTGCTTTGTAAAAGCAGGATATCAGTGTTTCTCAATTAGAGGAAGCTTTTTTCCTGGGCGATAGTGGGGTTTAAGGCCCCTTTTTCATGTAAAATTGTTGGTTTCAATTTGTTTTATGTAGCAATCATTTTTCAAAATTCAGCATTGCGCTAAAAACTAACTGCCCAGCAATTTTTAAGAAACTTCTGTTGCAATTGATTATTAGTGAGATCCTTGCAGTCTCCATAAATAATTGTTGCCACTGGAAGGTGGTGATGGTTTAATAACTGTTTCCTGGTACATCCTTACAATACTTGTCCTTTTTCTGTCATCTGCCTTGTGATTACCTTGATGGATAGGAGGAGACTGTAGTAAACAACTGTAAACTTAACCTGGAGAAGATGCTATCTTGCTTTTCGCATGCCTCTTTTCATCCACTATCTATCAGAGCTTTGGGAAACCTTATTTTTTTTTCTGCAGAACTCTTTGAAATAAAATATTCTATGGAATCCAACCTGAAAGAGGCTTAGCCTCTTGAAAACATAAGGAGGTGGGTAGTTGCTGCTTTATTAACTTTGTCTAAGTATTTGAATGAGTAACGGTGGAAACTGGGGCTCGCTGTGCTTGAAAAGGGCTTCTTTATTGACTTGATGAACTTGTATTCAAGTTATAATTCAGAAATTGGTTTAAAAATTGGAGGAGTAAAACTTGCATCCAGGTACAATAAATCTATTCAGTATTCTGGCACTGATGCTCATGATGAGACAAGCCCTGCAAGATTTTTAAGGTAAGAGGCAGATCAGTCAGTAATACCAGGTACAAAGATGGCATAATCTGGATTACCCTATTGCCTGGAGAATGGATTTGTTAATAGATTTGGCATAGGAGGAGAAGAATTTGCTTCTAATGTGAAGGCAATGGATGGAATAAAAGAACAGGAATGACGGATTTGTGGAAGGAAAATCATGCCAGCAAGTTAAAGAGGTTTTGTGTTAACCTTGCTCGTTAATGAGGATAATTCATGTGAACAGGATATTTGAAGTTGATTACTCACAGCAAGGTTAGCCATAGGAGATATATCAAGGACCTGGAGGAACTTTTGAAGCGAATTATGTGGCTGACAGCATCCTACAGCTGTGAGAATTGAACCACCAGCGGAAAAATACAAACTCTGGAAACATTCAAGATGTAGTCTTACTAAAACAAGCACTTATTTTCCCAGTCCTTCCAAAATCTCTCAAGTGCGGAAAATTGGAATCATTGTTCTAGTCATGTAGTGCATTTCTTGGCTAAAAACAATTACTTTATTTAAAATGGCCTCATGGTTGTGGGGTATCTTTTCATGAGAGTTGTAGATGCAGCAATGACTCAATAAGCCATTTCTCTTTTCTTTAGTAAAAGGAGAAGACACAAGTGCTTAGATCAAGAAAATGGTCATAATGAAAGAGGAACTCCCGTTTTGCATCATGAACAACAGCTTGGGTTGAAATTATTTTAGCTTGTTTTGTATTAGTATTTGTGAGTAACAATATTTTACTATATTTTGCAACTTACTGTGACTATTAATAGTGTTTACATGTATTCCGTATGAGGTGCCAGAAGCACAGAAAATACTGTGCTTTTACAGGACTGTCAGTGTTGGAAAATAAGAATGTGAGATTAAAGATTTGCAATTTGAAGAATTTAAAGATTAACAAAATGCCACAATTTAAATTTTGATGTATGTAACTTTGTTCTCAAATATATTTATACCTTAAATGTACCATCTAAAGTCAGATCATTTTTACTTCTGAAGCCTGTAGTGCTGCTTTCTGCAAATACTTGTGAATTTGTACCATTCACTGCAGAAGTAAACCAGTGGCTCAGAGCTCCTGCAGTCCCAGCTTCTGCCAGTGCAAGGTATATTGGTCTTTTTGTCCCTCATCCTTTCTTTCCAGGTTTAACTTGTACTGCTTCTGCTTACATTGCACCTGCTGTATCCAAGCTCTGTCCCAGTGCTGCTCGAACTCTGCTCTTCCTCTTGCTCGTCTCCATCCCAGTCCCAATGTCTAGAGTGTGAATAGTGCTTTTCCTCCCTCAGCTCCCATGGTCTGGATCCGTGTGTGCCAGTCCACTGCTGACATACAGTAAACCATGTACAAGTACAGCCATGTATCTTGTGGTGTCTGGTTTCCTTTAAACCATTTCCTGATGGAGTTAAGTACTGTAATATTTTTCTGATGAAGTTGCTTTGAAGAGCTCAGGACTTGGACAGCATATGATACCATGTAAACTCTGCCACCTGCATTCGCTGAAACTTTGGGTCTGTGCTGATGGACCTTTTTTCCCATCTCCTTGTTCTATTTCACAAGTAGAGACATTTGGGGCTGCTCAGCAGCTGCTGTGAGGCCTTCTGACGCACCTGCAAGCCTCAGGCAGCTCCCCACCAACCCCATTCTTCAGGTAATGGTTTGGCTGAGACAAATGTAGTGAAATTGAGACCTCCATTGAGATGTCCAGAAAAACAGGTTATTCCTATGAGGATTTCTATGTTGTGTATACTCCTGTGTCATGACTGCAGTGCCGGAAGGGCAGATCCTGACTTTTCTATCTGCAGTCACTGTGGCTGTTGCTGCCTGTTATGCAACTTCACAGGTCTTCCCTCAGTGTTATTTCCCAAACAATGACAAATAAATTGAAGTATAAAATTGCATATTTAGAGTAATTAGATTGCTGTTTAATAATACTGATGGTTATTCCAGGCATTAATATGCTTGTGTGGTACATTCATTGGTAAAGGAATGGGTTTTCTCTTGGATCTGACCAACAGCAGCTTTGCAGTAGATATCTAGACGTTTGCTGGAACAGCTGTTCTGCACAAGAGGTACTCTGTGAGGAGAGGAAAACTGAAATGGTTTTCATAGCATCACAGAATGGTTTTGGTTGGAAAGGACATTAAAGCTTATCTCATTCCAACTGCCTGTCATGAGCAGGGACACCTTCCATTATCCCAGGTTGCTCCAAGCCCCAGTCAACCCGGCCTTGAACACTTCCAGGGATGGGACAGCCACAGCTTCTCTGGCAACCTGTGCCATGGCCTCCCCCTCCTTATCACAAAGAATTTCTTCCTAATATCTCATCTAAAACTTAGGTCAGCTTAGAGCCATTCTCCCTTGTCCTGTCACTGTAGGCCCCCCTGACTTGCACAAAACCACATTTTCATCTGTTAAAAAACCAGCCAAACAACATGTTTATTCCTTACACATCTTGTCTCTTCCAGGCCCAGTTGTGCCCTGCCATACAAAATCTTTTTGCATGAAAGAGAGGCATCCAGGTTACTGGATGAATGGGGTAATGAGATTCACTTTGCGGTGGCGAGTACAATTTATCTTCATCTTTATGTACCTAAAAGCAGCCTGACAGGCAGACAGGCAGTTTGAGAGATGAATATATTCATAAAAACAAAATACCCGCAAACCTTTTGCTCGTTATCTTGATAAACTGGTATATCAGGGCCCTGGCCCCCTTCTACATGTAATACAATAGTGAGTATTACTGCTGTAAAACTCCTGCAGGTAGCTTTATTGACAGTCACAGATAACTGCATTATTGACACAAATTTACACAAACAGGATAATGTTATGAGTTTGTAGTTCCTGGAAAATACAGAACAGAATGTAAAGTGCCTGACATCCTGCCATTGATGCCTTTGATGTCTGAAATATCTGAAAATATTGTTTCAGGATGTAGTAGAATATTGTAAATCTGAAGCTGCCTGCTGATTAGTGTTTAAACAAATAATAAGACATTCAGTCTCAGTCTGCATCTGTTTGTAAGGCTGAAAGCTCTTCAGGACAGGCTGTGTTTTTACCTTTAATGTGTGTATGATATTCTGAGTCGAAGCAGGGTCCTCCACTGAGAATGGGAGCCGAGTAACCACAAACGCCGATACAGTTAGATAGTGTTCTCGTTTATTGCTCAAATCAAGCAGGATTATGTAGCATTTCCAACTAGTCATCCGTTGTCCACGCACTGTAACTAACTTTATGATTGGATACTTAGGTAAAATCACACGCGTCTACTGTGTACTAGTTGGATAACATACAGCAAACAAATGTCCTCCCTCCTCCCAGCTTGTGGTTATCACATCCTATCAAATCTCCTCGTTTTCTCAAGGACAGCTCAAGGACACTCCTAGCACTAAGTCATGCTAATCTCACAGCACTCAGGGCAAGCAGGCCCTGCTAAGTCTGGCTTGTTCAGTGCGTTCTGATAACAGACCATGTCCATTCTGCTCTAAGAATTCTTCTACACTGAGTAATGCAGAATGAGAAGCTATCAGTATTGAATAACTTGAGCATATTGATATCAGGAAGTGTTTGAGTAAAACGTGATGGCTCTTGCTTAAATTCGTCGGTTTTGCCATTGCACATGTATTTCGTCACCAAATACTCAGGTTGCGCAACAGCTGGATATGAGAATTTTCAAAACATTTGTGTTCAGAAAGCCATGTTTTCGCACATCCTATTCAAGAGCTACGTTCAAAATATGTTATGTTGGAAGTGTTTCTAAATAGTTTGCTTTATAAAAGCAAGGTTTATTATAAAAGGTCCAGTACATTAAAGAAGTTTTAACACCTTCCTGTTTTGGAGAGTGAGCATGAGTGTGAAGATGGGAGTATTCTCAGATACAGAAGGCTCTCTCCAGTGATTAGTTGTATTCCATTCCCTCTGCCAGTGAATTCAGGCACATACTCAGGTGCCTGCGCTTCTAAGGTGCTCTGGAGTTGCAGAGAGATGAGCAAATCATACAGTGGAAAAGGGACAGATGAACCAAGGAGTGTCACAGAATCACAGACTGGTTTGGGTTGGAAGGGACCTTAAAGCTCATCCAGTTCCAGCCCACTGCTATGGGCAGGGACACTTCACTGGACCAGGTTTCTCCAAGCCCTGTCCAGCCTGGCCTGATCCTGAAAACTGTTGTCTGCAGTCCTGGGCTTTTACATTTTGGTAGCTCCAGTCTGATCCCATGGCCTGAACACCCATTAGTTGCTGGTATGGGGTATCATGCCAGTTTAACTTACATTCTTTTGTCAGATGATGTAACTGCTTAAGCATTTTTTAATTATGAGTAGCAATGAATCAGAAGGAAAACGTGGTTTCTTGCAAATGAGGCATCCGTAAATCAAGGATAAACAGAGCTACCTTTGGTATGTGGAAGACTTTTTTTTCCCATGACAGTGTTGCAGACCATTGAGTGAGTGTGTGAAAATTAATGATGTAAATGAAATAGATGAATATTAAGTGACGAGAGCATACAACCAAATTATAAATAAAAAAAACTGTAGTGCAGTTTTAGAGTACTGACTTTTTCTAGCCTTCCAGCAGTGGGACACTATAGAATAATATTAAATTTAAGACTTATTTAAATCACACATGTTAACAATGCCAATTAAATTGTTGGATCATTTAAAACTTTAATGGTTATAACAATGGTAATATGTCCTTTGACAATTTTTTTATTATAAGTAGAGCTTAATTTACATTAGTTTCATGTTTTCTTACACTTTCAGTGTTAATTTAAATTTTTAATTGGATTATTTTTCCCACTCTGCTTAAAGCACTAAAGCATATGTACTATACGTTAGAGAGTCTTTCCTAATTTTCTTACGTATCTTGCCACGTGTGACATCAGGAGGACATAGTGTTTTTGAGATGTGCTTTTGGTTGGGGAAGCTGCTGTGATGATTAGTAAGCAGAAGCACTGAAATGGGCTTCTTGGATTGGACCTTTCCGGGAAGCAAACCTGACCCTGGGAATGGACATCCGCGGTCATGGTCTTGTTAAATAATAACAGCTCTTGCAAACAACACTGTGTGTTCTTGATGCCACAGCAAAGTTGTCTTTTAGTACCAAAAGACAAGATTGGAAAGCACATTTACTTCTGGAAGAGATGGGGCAGAGTTTTACTCTTTTGAGAAACAGCATGGTTCAAGTTTGGGTGGGTCTTTTAATTACCAGCTAAAGACTTCTCCACGTATTTGCTGTCACAGAAATGTTCCTTCTTCTTTGGAAGAATGTTCCATGTCAAAGTTTGCTCTTGTTTCCTAAATGGGTTTTCTCTCTTCCACGTTCAAAGCTTTGTTCAACTGAACCTTTTCCATTTACAAACATTTAGGAATGAATGTTGTTCTGAAGCCTTAATTATAATTGGCAGATTAGTGAAGTATATTGATGTCAGCAAACCTCTTAAATGACAGAGAAGGCAAACATTTGTATTCTAGAGGAAAAATATGGAATAAGTCATTAAGAAATTTAAAACCCATGTTTCTAAAACATGTTGTGTATGTTAATTAAGAATGTTAAAAGTTGATATTTTCAAGACACAGTGGTAGTTATGGCTGGGGAAAAACTGTATGCAGCCTCCTCCTTTGGAAGGAGCTCTGCTGTGGAATAATTGATAAACCATCCGTGGTGTGTACCAGGAAATAATGAAAGTTGTCCTATTGACTTGTTAATATGAGTAGTTTAGTATTAGCTGGGTGGGTTTTGTCTTTGGAACCTGATCCTTTTCCAAGTGTTTGGTTGTTGTAAAGTGCCTGATGGAGCAGAAATGATAGGGCCAAGACCATGACCTTTGTTCCAAGCACTGTTCTTGTCCTCATTAGTGTTTACTGCCATTACTTAATTAGCAAATGCTGCAACATAAGCAGAGGGAGGCTGGACAGTGGCTGAGTTTGAGGAATGTGTTTATGTAAAACAAAACAAAAAAGAAAACAGCTCCTCCTTGATCTCCAAGAGTTTGATAAATTGTTGTTACACAACAAAAATAGTTTGCTTGAACAATGTGCAGCAGGAAATTGGTGCTTTTTCCTAACTACCGGAGATGTAGCAATAGTAGTAATCTGTTTTGTCATAAAACTGATAATGATTATTTCTGGTTTTAAAAAGGTGCAAAACCTGAAACTTCCAGTTGCACATAATTCCTTTATAATTTTGGTGTTTTGGAAAAAAAATCTCTTGTCTTTAGTTTTCTACTATAAGGAGTAGAATTATAAGTTAATTTTTTTTTTTTAAAATTGAAAATGATCCCATGGCAAAGTTGGTCTCACTTTGGTTTGTAGAGAAATCCTAACATGGATTTCAGTTCACCTCAGTGTTGGAGCTGACATTAAGAATGATAGTTCTGTATTTTCTGAACTGAATTAACTGTTGTAAGAGTGAGAGTAGTTTAGCCATTCTTTTTATGTATTGCAAAAACACAAGACTCTCAAGCCTGAATCACATGCTGTCTGGAAAAAGCATGACAGAAGACATGAAAATTTGAACTCTGAGTTTCTTACTATAGATGTGTGAAAATGCCAGTTTCCTATGTGAACTTGTGCTTGTCTGGTCTGGGTGAGAAAGTTTTAGTTGTCATGTTGTTTATGACTATTGCAGTCATGCAGTTTAAATATGTTTCTTTTCCTTCAGTAGACCATTAGCAAAATCAAAACTTGACATTGGAAGCCGCTGTGCTCCTATTAATTGTAATTCTTTATCCTAATTGGATTACACTGATAATTTCTCTGTTGCAATAATCTGAATCTTCACTTGAGTCACTTCACAGTTTCAGAGAATCACAGAATGATTTGTGATGGAAAGGACCTTTAAGGTCACCGGGTTCCAGCCCCTTGCCATGGCCAGGGAGGCCTTCCACTATCCCAGGTTGCTTCAAGCCCCATCCAGCCTGGCCTTGAACACTTCCAAGGATGGTGCAGTCACAGCTTCTCTGGGCAACCTGTGCCAGGGAATCAGCACACTCACAGGGAAGAATTCCTTCCTAATATCTAATCTACACCCCCCGCCTTCAACTTAGTTTAGCTTAGTTAGTCTTTTAACTTCAGTTTAGTTTCTTAAATTCTTTTACCATAGTTGCTATATCCCACAGAAATTTTGGAGTGCTGTTTATAAACACAAGTCTTTTTAAATGTTCTATATAAAGTGGTGATGTTTCAATGGATCTTTGCCATTGAGAAGACCATGTATGTAACTAAATCTTGCATGACTGGAGTTTCAGATGTACTTTTTAAACATCAGTGGAAACAGATAGAACTGACCCACTTTTTAAGGGTTTGTCTCCACTCTTGTCTTAACTTCCTTCTAATTCACCCGTTAATCCTGCTTTGCATTAACCAATTCTTCAGTTACTTCACCTGCTGGTAGGCGCTAAAATGTGGTTGATATTGACAGTCTGAGTTTGTAACATGACAGCTACAACTACTGAACTGCTAATCCAGCCACTGTGCTGCTCATTAAGGAGTTTGTTTTATGTGCTGGGGGTGTGGAATCACTTTCCCTCGTGCCCAGGGAATGAGCAGGTCAAGCATTCCCACGTCAGGCTAACAGGTCAGGAGTGAAGACAAACTTACTTAATATGTGAAGTCAGGTATTTTCAATTCCAGGTACCACTAAAGTCACAAATGGATTGATTCGAGGGGTTGTTGGTCTGTAACACACCTCACATCCCCCAGCAGTGTCTAGCTCAATTTTCTTTTGCTGATGGCTCCAGTACCCTCAGATCTGGTTGCATGGTGCCTTCTCCAGAGGTGATTCTTCTAAAGTCACCTCTGTTGTTCAGTGCCCTGAAGGAAGTCTCCTATTGGAGTTGATGAGCTAAAGCACATCAGGTTCTTTTTAGCTGCTTTCCTCAGCTGCTGTCTTACACTGCCCATTATGCCTCGTTATGTTTGTGTTCTTTCATACTTCTTAAACAGAACCCATCACCATGACCCACTCCTTGTGATGGTACGAGTAGCAACATAAAGACAGAGGTCACGAGTTAAGGCTCAATGTTAGAAAAAAGGTTCTCTGTCCCCCCCTTTGCTGGGAGGATGAAGGGGTGACATAGAGTCGAGGGAACTCTCATTAAAAATGCTGTGTGCTGAGTAGTATTTTAGGGTCTTTGGAATTCATATATATTTGTTTTTAGAAGGCCTGTTTAATGTTTATTTAAAATTTACTAAGGTTTTCTTGTAAGAACTGAAATGTATTATGAGTGGTTTTGAGTATCTGCAAGTAACAATGATTTGACAAAAGAATGTTCTTTATATTTGGACTTTACATAGCAGGCTGTGCTGAGGGGTGCTGAATACATTAAAATATTATGGTAATGATACTGTCTAATTAGCATGTTTCATACCATAGTTTTTATCAATTTTTCTTTGTTCTTTTTTTGTTTTTTAGCAACATGGACCGTTGCCAATAATTTTTGTTACTGAAAAGGTAAAATAGGCTGTTCATCTCATTCCTTTTTGTTTGCTTTTTTCCCATCCCACTCTAGTTTTGGCAAGCAGTCTGGAGGAAAGCGAGGATGCGAATGTATCATATTGGAACCTTCAGAAATGATTGTGGTAAGACAGATTTTTTTCATATATATTTAAATCTGTTGCTGGTTTCAGCAAATTCTTTCTCTTTTACAGCAGAAATCTTATTGTAAAATATTCTATGAAATTGCAGCAAAATTGCCTTGATTTCAATTATACCTATGGCTGCTCTTGTAACAGCAGTGTAAATTTAATCTACGTGGGTAAATGATGGTGATGATGATTAGGTCATTCTTTCTAAAATTGTACTTGAGTTTCAAAAGCCTAACAGTCACAGCTGAGCATTCCTGAGTCAGGCTATGGCAGTCTTCTATCTTGAGTATTTTATTTACACCCCCATTCCCCATTTCATGGCTTTTATTGGTTGTGTCTGGGTAGAAAAACATTGTTCCTCCAAGCCGTTGCAGTGCCACATAGTGTGAAGGTTTGTAGGTAGGCGAAGAAACATGAGAGTGCTTAGCCAAGCTTGAAGGGTAAGATTTGTCACCATCCTTAATGTCCAGGATTCCTTCTGCTTCTTCAGAACACATACTGATCCTGCCAAGTGCATATATAGATGCATATATATGTGCTTAAAGAGTGTAGCTTAGTCCTTCCCAAGTTGTTGTACACATGCTGTGAGCAGTTGGAATATTAGGATTGCTTTTCCATAGTGATGACTGACGTTGTATCCCAGCAGTGTGCCTGGGGACACAGGCAGATCTCTTCCAACTTTCACCTTACATGTTTTTAATGGAGCTGAAACAAAGCTGTTTGTTGTGCTCAGAACCCACATGTCTGTTAATCAGACTCCAATCTCCAGACTGCTATTGATGTAGCTGCTCTAGATCTAGATACGGTAGCATTAAAACTAATATTTGACAATGTCTGTTACTGAGCATGCAAATACTCAGCTTCCATAAAATATTTGTTTCTCACAGTGCATTACCAGCAGAGATGTCAGCAGTGTCCTGTACCAAGTCCACTTGCTGTCCTTTGTGCCATTTGCTCTGTGCAATGTCAGTCTGCTTGTGGGCTCTGATAGCGTCAGTATTATGCTCTGTGCTGCAGCACGTATTTTAAGCCACAGTCTGCCATGAAGTGCAGGTTAAGAGTGCAAGAAACCTGTCTTCATGCTCTGGAGTGAAACAGTTAATTTGTTTTATTCCAAATTGTCCAGTCTCTTCTCAAAGCTGGAATTCTGGGGGGGAGATTTATGCCTGGAGGGATGCCACAGGACTATTTGGGTGGCAATCTGTACAGCCATGTCATGGGAGTGCCCCAGGCCCTCTGGTTTGCATTTGCTGCTTTGCATTTTTACTTTTTAATTGCGGCTGCCAAGGATCTGGTGTTCTGAACTGAGGGTCTGGTGTACTAAATGTGCCTGAGTGCTCTGCCTGGGCTGAGCTGAGTCTTGCACCTCAATGCTCCTGTAGCAGAGAGTGACAAACACTTACCCAGTCATATCTATTATTAGGTATTAGGGAGAAGTTCTTCCCTGTAAGGGTGGTGAGGCCATGGCACAGGCTGCCCCAAGAGGCTGTGGCTGCCCCATCCCTGGAAGTGTCCAAGACCAGGTTGGATGGTGCTTGTAGCAACCTGGTCTAGTGGAAGGAGGCTGGTGACTTGACTCACTGCAAGTGCATTTGTATGTTTCCATGAAAAATATTTCATGGGCAAAGTACAATATGGAAATCTTAAATACCTACATTCTTCTTTGGTCATATTACCATTGTAATAAAAAAAAAAATAATGAAGATGGAAATAAAAGAGGAGCTTCTGTGTAGTTTGTGCTTCCAGAGAGAAACTGACCCTATGGAAGTATTTATTGAAGAAACTAGTGTTGTGTGTGTAACTTGAGTAGGCACAACTGTGATGAGTGTTTTCAGAGGAACACAGTATCATAGTAGCTGAGGAAGCCAGCATTGGCCATGTCAGCAGCCTCACACACTACTGAGTGTTCTTGGAGACAGAGGCACAGCCCAGACAGCTATTTGCTCTATTTTAAATCTCCTGAATTGTCTGTAATTGCAATTAAATGCCAGAGAGAGCATAGAGATACTTGAAAGTATCTTTCATCCTTCTCTTGAACTTCAGTATATTTTTCTGGTGGGAAAATCAGAGAATTAAAAGTGCAGAGTAGTTTCATCATTATGTTCATATTTTACAGGTAAATGTAGCTAAAGGTACTATTAGCTGTATTTTCTAGGTAGCACTTCAAGTAGTGTGAGAAAAAAGCATCAGTGTGGAAGCATGCACCTTGCTAATGATCTTCACTGACACAAAGTGTACTTGAGTTTCATTTCCCTGATTAACTCTTATTAATATATCCTAATTCTTTTATATTCTCTAGTTTTTAATTTGCAACATACTAATGAGGTTTAATACGTAATGCATATTTATCTTAAAGCAAAAGAATTAGTTAGCTATTTTAATGGAGTTAAAGAACTCTATTGTTTCCTGCTGGTGACTGATATTTTGAATTATTTTTTACTTCTCTCTTGTCATTTTCGAATGTAAATCAGTTTTGTAGTGGGAGTCCTCTGGGAACATTTAAAAGCCATAAAATGTGGTCAACTTAAGTTAATGAGGATAACAGTGTGTGAATGGGCATTGTAACTTATATTTTTGGAGGCTGAGCAATCTATTGGATTAATAATAGCCCCATTTATATCACTTAAGAAGGTGGCCCAGAATTGCAGCATATCTTGGTGTATTGAAGTGTCGTTACTGTTGTTCCTTGGTGCTTTCATTTTCTTCTTCAGAGCTAAATGTAAGATTTCAGAAGAGCAGTGTGATACTTGCAGGTGGAAAATACTTCATTGCTGGTTTGGACTGCAGAGTGAAACAGGGCAATCCTGTGGTTCTCCTCGATTTCTGTGTGGCAGACAGTGCCTGGGTGAAGCTGGTGATGTGGGATCATCCTGCTGCTGCCAGTGTTTGAAGTTAATAAAGAACACTTTTGATTAGGATATGGCCAGTTAATGTGCTATTCTGGACTTCTTGGCACAAGAGCATGACTCTGATGAGGAGCAGCTGAGGTAGCTGGGGGTGCTTAGCCTGGAGAAAAGGAGGCTCAGTAGGAAACCTCATCACTCTCTACAACTCCCTGACAGGAGGTTGTAGCCAGCTGGGGATCAGCCTCTCCTCCCAGGTAAGAAAGGAAAGAACAAGAGGAAATGGACTCAAGTTGTGCCGAGGAAGGTTAGATTGGATATTAGGGAGATTTTCTTCATGGGAAGGGTCAAGCTCTGGCACAGGCTGCCCAGGGCAGTGTTGGAGTCATCATCCCTGGAAGGATTTCATGGGTGTGTAGATGTGGCACTTGGGGACATGGTTTAATTGTGGGCCTGGCAGGGGTAGGGGCATGGCTGGACTCAATGATCTCAAAGTCCTTTTCCAGCCTTAACAATTCTATGATACTCTATTGAAAATGAAATCATGGGAAGCGGTCTGTAGGACAGTGTCTCCATCTGACTTGATGGCGGCCTGGTTCTCCTGGCTCTGCAGTGGCCCAGGAAATATGTCCTCCCTCTGCTCCCATGCTGGGACCTGGCTCACAGCATCCGCAGAGAGGCTGAATTCCTCCGTAGGGGTGTGATGAAGGTGACACCTCTCTGCCAACAGGAATTTTTAGTTTTAACCGGTTGAAAGCAGGGCTGAGTGAGGTGCCCAGGTGTGCCTATACTGTTGATGCACAGAAAATCAAAAACAGTTCTTGTAAATCATAGGTGTTGACAACCCGGTGGTCAGCTGGACTCAAAATACTGCTCGTGCTGGTGATACCAAGCTGGAAGCTCTGTGGTGTGGAGATCTTTCCTGGTTTCTGATTTCCATGTTGTTTTTGTCAACAGCAGTTCACTAACAAAGGAAGCAGGTGGTCTCATTTTCCACCACTTGTTTCTTTTGACTTAGTGCTATCAAATAATTTACTTATGCTTACATCTTAGTTTTCAGTTAGAATTGTGAAAGAAAAGTAACTTCTTCTGTCAGTGAGTGTTTGTTTTAATTTAGTCATAAAAATACCTGTTTAGTTTGGGACTTCTTGATAATAAGGGTTATCTGTATTGAAAGAGTCTTTGTCTACCTCAGCAGTTTCTCAGGTCCAGGTTAATCTGTTCTGTTGGAGAAGCTCACTGCTTATTTTGGTTTCTATGATCTTGTAAGACTGAATGCAGAGAAAAAAGGATAATGCATTTATTGAAGGAGCTCACATAAAAAAATAAAAAATGAAATCAGCACAATTTTGGTTATTTAATGAATAACTCTGTCCGAAACCAAATTTCTTTATTTCTGGAGGACTTCTGTACAATTTGAGAGCAACATTGTTGCTAGCTAGAAATCCATATTTATGCTACATGGAGAAGGGCGTCTATGTCAATCATCTTAGTGCATTTTTTGATGATACTGAATGGTCTCTTTAAAAATATTTTTTTGTTTCGTTTTTTGTTCCTGCTTGCATGCGTTGTATTCTTTACGCCCTTACACCATTGTGCTTACAGCAGTGCTGCAAATAGATGTCTTTGGTTGCTGTTCCTTTGCCAAGAAGTAGTAAAATTCTAGTGAAAAGTGTGGTTATCCCTTGCTGGAGGAGCTCAGGTTTTCTGATTTCTTTTTTTGACAAATATTATGGTGTGAGCTTCACTTTCTAACTATTGTATCTTTAACCCATGTTATTAATGTATGATTTCTCTATGGAATCAAAAATAACCTACAAGACAAGTTCAGCTGCTTGCACCTTCCTTTGACCTCAGACAGACTGTAGCTGTTTGGAAAAAGTGATGTGGAAGGTAGATGTGATCTTGCTTTTGTGATGGTGTAGTTTGGTTACTTTCGTGTTTCTGTCTGTTAAGTCTTTCTGGGTTTCATTCCTTTGTATCTTTTGGATTTTAATTTTAAGATAATTTACTTGAGTATGTGAAGTGAGAGCTGTGTAAGACCATACAGAGGTTCTTCTCCTGTTCCAGTAGTACACTCTTAATGTTTATTTTCCAGTGAAATTTGGAGGGGAAAAAAAAAAAAAGCCACTGAAGACAATAGAAACCTCTACATAGTAAATATACTGTAGAGAAGCTTCTTGCCTGCTGCAGTCTATTTGCATGCATGTCTGCCCTGCTTCCTGCTGGGAGATATTTTTCCAAAACATCAAAAGGAAATGGGAGAGGATGAGACCACTTTTTATAGAAAAAAAGAATTGTAGCTTTTGAGATAAAAGGTTTCATGTTGGCTTTTACTAACAAGATAAATTTACCTAATTTTTGATGTTTAAATGTCACAAGTAATATTTAACATCAAAATATGAATCAAGTTCCAGCCATTTCTCCAGAATCCACTGGAAGTAGTTAGAAGACAGTATGACATAGGTGAAGTAGGTATTTATAAAAAGCTGGAATATTTAAAGTTGTTTAGCTGTGACTGGTACTAGAAATAAATTACGCTTTTAAAAATTACACTACTAACAATAGGGTATAAGTCAATATTTTTGCCAGATTGTAAATACACAAAAAATGGTAACTTCTGTGTTGAAGATAAAATTGAAATGAGCAGTCCCTGTAACTCCTTTATGATACATGTAGGTGCAGAAGTGTTTCTACTGATGAGTGACACTGTTTAGAGGATAAGTGTGCCTTTATTGCTTTTTTTTTTTTTAAAAATACACTATTTCCCGGAAGGAAACTGTGGCCTCCGGCTCATTGTAATAAGGCACTTCTGAGATCTGCAGCAGTGGTTCTCCAAAACAACCACAGTCGTGTTCTCCAGAAAAGTTTAACTGCCCTGAACTTATGTTTGTTCCTTCCCCATGAGTTTCATACGGCTCCATCAGCTCTCGGTGCTATGGAAGAACTGGATGTTTAACCAGGAGCCCGAACATGTGTTTCAGGTGGAGAACTCTAAAGACAATGAGGAAAACATCTTGCAAAGAGAAGTCCCACTCCGGCAGTCCCGTCGGAGGTATAGGAAGATCAACCAGAGGGGTGAACGTCAGACCATCACAGACAATGTGGATTCCAGCAGCTACATGTCGGTGAGTCTGCTCTCCCTTGGCCCATCTCCTTGGCATTGTGATGTCTGCATGGCTGGCTGGAATTTTCTTTTGGTGACAAAACTGGTGAAGTGAAATAGTCCATTCTTGCTGTTTTGGCGAACACTTCTTTTGTGTTGAGGAGCAGTGAAGTGGTTTGGATTGGAACACCATAAGTGGAAGTGAAGGTAGTAATTGGAAAAGATGGGGTTTTTTTGGTTTAGGTATCTTCAGCTGAGCACTACAAATAAATCTTAACATGCTCACTGGACAGAGAAATGGTCATTCTTCATTTTTTGTTGGTTTTACCTGGAGTTCTTTTGGTAAGATGTGGGAATTGGTGGGTTTCTTTTTTTTTCCTTAATGCATTTGAACTGTGGTTTAGAGTTGAGTACATTGCAAATGCAGATCAATACAACATTAACGCTCTTGTACTTGGCTGTGTTTACTTGCTTAAAAATAATGTAGTGGTAGTTCAAGCATCAAAAAGAGTAACAACTCATCTACTAGTCTTAAGTAGCAGCAGAGACTATAAACTCTGCACTGTGTGAAGGCACGTACCTCTGTGGTTTCAGGGCTGCAAAGCATACATGAAGGTTTTTCTTCATTATTTTTCAAACTTCCTGCTTGACAACAGCATATACGTGATCAGGACAAAGAATTTAATTGAAAATAATTGTTCTGGATAATTTGATCTACTTTGAAAATCAAAGGTTAAAACCAGTACTAACGTTGAAGTACAAGCCTGGGATAGTATTCATGCTCAGAAGAGGAAAAAAAAAATTTCTCCCGCTTTTCACCATCTTCCTTTTCATCTCCCCAAAAGAGATAGACTCTCAGTTTATACACTTCAAAATATCTGATGTGTGTAGTCAGATACGAGGTTGTAACTTACATAAACTGCTATTTTTTCTGCATGTTGGTAGCAGTTGGGTCGCAGGTGGTGACTTTAGGCCCTGCACAGCATTACTGTGTCTGTGACAGGAAGAGAATATGCTGCTTGAAGTTTAACATCCTCTGCCATCTCATTTCTAGAACTGTCACATGTGTTGGATTTTATCATTAGTAAGACATGAAATTAGTTATTGAAGAAATGAGATGCTGGACCCTCAGACTTTGGGTGGGTGTGCGTAAAGCTTTATTAGGAATTAAATTCCAATCTGTGTATGACAGACTCTATCTCTGTCTCTTTGGTCTTTGTGACAGTCAGGTTTCATTGCTAAGAGTAGGAGAATCCCAGGAACAGCTGATGCTGGTGCTACCTATGCAGCTTGCCTGGAGGAATGCGTGAGAAGGTACTTGGCATCCTTGGTCTGAGAAAGACCAAGTTTCACGGCTTCTTGAATGATTTCAGAGGCTGTCAGTTATTGCTGCAAGGAGTCAGTGTGATACACTCACTGGACTGTGGTTAGTCAACAGATGATGTCCTCATTAAGATTTTTCTTTAAGTTGATTTATTTTTCTTCATGTTGATTTATTTCATTGTTACCAACAATACAGAGCACCTGTGCCTGTAGTTGCTTGTTGCAAACATGGTGGCTTCCTCAGATTTGTGAATATATATATATATTCATATGAGGCGTTTGATGGAAAATGCTGTAAACTTCTTAAATCAACAGCACATTCCTAAATCTGCTTTTATACCTGTTAATCAGGAATATATAAGAAGAGTCCTGTAACACTGGTAAGTGTTTTCCTGGATGAGTGCTAAGTGGCAAGGAGTAAACAACCACTTCTCTGCTACCAAATCTGAAAGAGGTTGGGTTTTCAGCAGTCTGAATTGAAATACCAATCCTTGCTTTGTAGACAGTAAGCTCCTAATTGGAAAGTGTCATACTCTGCATACTTAAGGTTGCAAAAAATAATTTGTAACTCAACAGATGACTAAGGAATCAAAACACGGTAACAAGCTGCCTGTGTGACAAGTAAGGAAAAGTTTGGTGCCTATATTTTTTCATATTCCATTATAAACTAGTAAAGTAATAAATTTGTTTTAGATATGGTTGGTTCTGTGCCTATATGAATATGCTCGTACATGGGTTCCCAGTGATCTTGAAAAACAGATTTCATGGTGTAACCCTTTCTGTAGCCCATGAGAGAAAGGGTAAGATCATAGAATGGTTTGAGTTGGAAGGGACCTTAAAGATCATCTAGTTCCGACTCTCTGCTATAGGCAAGAGATGAGGGTAAGGAGGAGGGTGAGTCAAACTTCCATGTGACAGGAACTTGCAATAAGGTTTCTGCCAGAGTGGGAAAAGTGTTTGCAAACTCTCCAGCAGATTTCCTGTCTGGCATAATGCTAATGAATGAGCACAGTATTTCACTCTTCAGCCTGTTGCTGAGTGCTCTGTGACAGATGCTGAATGCAGCCTCATTGAGCTTTTTTGTGATTCCTGTGTGATTGGGGAGGGCTTGGAGCTTTCCAGCCTCCACATGGACTCCAGTCTGTCTCCTGTGGTTGATGTTGGATTACTCAATATGACACCATTTAAGTTTCTACATGCCTAATCTCTCATATGCAAGTAGTTTCTGCTTTCTAAAGAAAACTCAGATCCTTTAGGTACTGAAATTCACTATTTTTTTAACCCAGCTAGGAATATTTCCTTACATATAAGGTTTTTTGGGTTTACTTTTAAGGGGAATTATCTATGCAATCTCCATTAACTCCTTAGAATGTAAATCTCTGCACATTAAATATACTGTGATTATATTTATGATTAAGGTTAATCTGTGTTTTGTAACACATTACCTATTGGGTTGTGACATGCGCTAACATCTGCTTCTCACATGGAGTACTTCTTGTTAGTGCTGGAATTTGTTCTGTCGAAATACCTGATTGGCCACAAAACCAAGATTTGTATGCAGATACTTTAAATAATATTTTAAATGATTGTTGCTATCCTTGAAGCTCTTCTTTTTTCTTATGCCTCTTAATTAAGTAAAAGAGTTCTAGTTCTTAATTGAACTGTATATCTTCAGGATAGCTGACATTCAAATTATTGTGGATATCTTAAATTTCTTCCCTCCCTGCATTCCCTCGAATGAACTAATGTTAAAAATGGATCATCTGGTTGGTTTCTTTGGTGAAGGTGTTACCATTTAGATTCCTTCGCTACATTTTTGTGGTTCATAGAGCAGTGTTATTTCACAAGAGCGTTGGTTGTAATTAACTATTTGTAGTTGTTTTTTGTTGTTTTTATTTTTTTTTCCTTCCAAGTAAATACAGTGAACACATGCTGTCGGTGTTCTTTCTTCTCCCTCAGAGTGAACAGGTTTATGTTTCTGTCTCTATCTTCGAAGTGCGCAGTGGTGTGACTTTGCTCTTGCAGTCCCTGTGCAGGGGATGCCAGCACTACTCTGGTGGGTTGGTGAGTAGGCTGGGCTCCCCTCCACATCCAGAGTGCACCCAAGCCGTGTTGAGGTTCTGCTGGCGCTGGGGATTCTTCCCTTCTGCAGCACAGCAGGCTAGCCGGATCCTGAGGACAATTGTGTGTTTGGCAAAACACTTACCAGAGTTTTTTTCAGGGTACACAATAGCACTGATGCCTGTGAAGGGCTGGAGGAGGTGGCTCTGTCGCAGTGGGTCATGTGTGAGGCCACGGCCGTGGTGGCCTCACACACACATTGCAGCCTGAATATGTGTGGCTGTCAGTCTACCTGGGGCAGGTCTGAGCATCCCCATAATTATATCAGATCTCTTCATTCCTGGGCATTTCTGGCCTGTTCCATTTTTGTCACTTAGCAATTCTGCATCTTGCACATCACCCCTACTGTAACGTCCTGACTCTGGGGGAGAAAGTGAGGCTGGACACATTTTGCAAAAGCTCTTGCTCAAAATGAACAGATTAGGAAGAAGTGTGCCATTGATGTTAATTATGCCAACTCTTGCTTCAGATCTGATTTGTTAGCGTGATTGCATATCTTGGTGGTGATAAGCATCCAGCCAGGAGCTAGGGTCATTGCATCAGGGCAGCGTCACAATGGAGATAAATAGTGAGTCATTTCTATTCTTAGTCTAGTTCTCAACCCAATCAATAAAACAGTGTTTTATGATTACAAAAGAAGAAAGTAATAATAAACCATGTTTTTTATTTACAAAACAAAGAAGTAATTGTGATCATCTCTGTTAAACTATATCCCAAACTTCTGTGCTCATGCAGTAGGAGCTTGCAAAACTGCAGCCAGAATAACAGCAAGTGACTTTTTAATGATAATGCTTTAAAAAGATAAAAATTAATAGTAGTTCTGGTGCTTTATAAAAATTAAATTGCTGTTTTGATCTTGGATCAAGTAATAGAAAAGTAAACAGTTCAATTATTTATCTTCACAGTTAAAAAGTAAAACCTGAGATAGTAAGTTTTGCATTTATATTTCTGGCAGTGTTCAAATCCAAACAGGGTTTAACAATTCAGTACAAATTTCCATGTGACTCAAACCTGTAAACTAAAATATTTTTTTCATTTCAGTAATATTTTTCTAATTTATGTTTGTGGTCAATAATTTGAGGTTGTGGACTCCATCCCTGGAAGTGTTCAAGGCCAGGTTGGATGAGGCTTGGAGCAACCTTGTCTAGTGGAAGGTGTCCCTGCCTTCTGGGGTTGGAACAAGATGATCCTTAAAATCCCTTCCAACCCAAACCGTTCTGTGATTCTATGCATTTATTGCCCACATACATTTTTGACAGTTCTCTGTGATTTTTTTTTTTTAAATGAAGAATATTTGTAGCTCTAAAAATAGTGCATGTATGATCTAATGCCTATTTCTGTGGAGTTGTGACAACATACTGAATTTTTTCACCTGTTAGTTTATTGTAGAGCAGAATAAAGAGATTCGTACGAAACTTTAGTGGTAATCCCCTTCCTCAGAGATGCAATTTTTTTATACTGTAAGAAGATGTTGAGGTTTAAAAGATTTATTATAATAATGTGTTTTATGGACAGTATCTTAACATTTGCGTCAAGTAAAATTTGTCCTGGAGCCTTGTAGGAGCATTTATCTTCAGAGAAGTCTGTTGCTGCAGACTGCTTGAGTGGCAAGTTTCTTGTTCTTTGATCATTACTTGATGTAATCCTGTCAGAGGCTGGAAGTAGCATGGGGGATCTCATAATTGGAGGGAATTAAGTCACATTTCAATATACTGGATCAAACCTATTAGGTGCTTTGCCATCATCAATCCTTTTCTTTTTAAATGCTGTAAAACACTGTGGGTCTTTTATAATCTACTTTTAACTACTAGGTGAATTTGCTGAAGTGATACCTTATATTGATCTAAACCAAGTAAGACTGACTTAGAGCATGTCTCCAGCTGCCTTTTGTTAAACCTGGACACAGCATCACTAGCTTCTGTTTATTTGGAATACCAGTTAATTTTGATGAGCCTGTGGCTGATCTTGTGAGAGGCTGAAATGACTAGTTCTTGCGCTGAAGGATGATTCTCTTTGCAGCTAATTGCTTTTTATTGTGTTCGTGTCCACACTTCCTCTTTTTGACACTTCTAAAAAAATACCTGACAGAATTTTAACTTTATTAACAAATGACAGGCTGAGAGAGTTGGGCCTATTCAGCCTGGAGAAGAGAAGGCTCTGGGGAGACCATAGAGCACCTTCCACTGCCTAAAGGGGCTCCAAGAGAGCTGGAGAGGAACTTTGGACAAGGGCCTGGGGTGATAGGAGAAGGGAGGATGGCTTCAGGCTGACAGAAAGAGTAGGTAATTGGTAATAGGGAGAAATTCTATACTGTAAGAGAGGCCCTGGCACAGGTTGCCTGGAGAGGCTGCCCCATCCCTGGAAGTGTTCAAGGCCTTGTTTGATGGGGCTTGGAGCAACCTGGGATAATGGAAGGTGTCCCTGCCTGTGGCAGAGGCTTGGGACTGGTTATTTTCTAAGGTCCCTTCCAACCCAAACCATTCTGGGATTCTGTGAATCAAAAGAAAATTCAGGTCTTGCTGAAATACATGTGTCTTGCAGTGCACTTCAGCTTAGAGGATACAGAAATTAATGTTGTCGTTATCTCTCTGGAGGTGTTGTGTGATGCAAAGAGATAATGCAGGTTCCTTCTTACTGATGCTGTTTTTTAACAACATGAGGATTTTCTCTAGTCTCCATCTTTAATTTTGCATGGCCTAGGTGGGATCCCAGCTCTCAGGTGCTCAGGAGCAGGCATGTGCTCAGGTTCCAGAGCATGTGCCAGAGCCTCTCTTAGCCAGGCTCCCTGTGCGAGACAGGACCTTGGAAAAGCTGCGTATGTGCAGCTCTGCTGAACTGCACTTTTTTATGTGTTTCTTGCTTCTGTGTTCAAAAGAAGCTGCATCTGCAGTGTATTCACTTCCTGTGTGGGCCCCTCTGGGTTTGATTTGTCGTGGGCTGCACACAAAGGGCACGTGGGTGTGGATCCGGCACTGTCTGGTGGAGGAGAGACGATGTACGTGGATGGAGCCCCTGGCTTTCTGGCAAGGAAAATTACTGTTAGGGTGGACTTTGGGGGTGGAGGAAGACACTGTGAGTCGGGTAGTGGTTAAGCAGCTCTGTTCACAAATGGTGTAGAGGTGTCTGTTTCCCAGGCCAGACATCTGGGGAAGGGTCTTGAATCTTGATGAGGAGTGGCCAGGGGAGCTGGTGGGGCTCAGCCTGGAGCAAAGGAGGCTCAGAAGGGACCTTATCACGCTCTACAACTAACTCCCTGACCTGAGGCTTGGAACCACATGAGGGTTGATCTATTCTCCCAGGTGACAAGTGATAGGACGAGTGGAAACAGTGTCAGGTTGAGCCAGGGAATGTTTGGGTTGGATATTAAGAAAAATTTCTTCATAGAAGGAGTTGTAAAGCATTGAAACAGGCTGCCCAGGGCAGTGGTGGAATCACCATCTCTGGAAGTATTATAAAAATCTGTGGGTATGGCACTGAGGGCATGGTTTAGTGGTGAACATGCTGGTGGTGCTGGATTGATGGTTGAACTTCCTGATCTTGGAGGTCTTCTCCAGCCTTTATGATTCTGCGATTGTATGATTCTACTGCTTCACTGGTGGAGCTGGAAACAACCTCTGGCAGGGTCCCACTGGCATCCAGCATGGGAATGTGTGCTCGGCATCTTGAATTCACCCTGATCTGCTGAGCTGTTCTTGGGCACTTCCCTCTGCTTTTGTCAGCAAGGGGAAAATTGCCAAATGCATGTTCACTCATATTTTATTTTACATATTGATTTTGTCTGCTCATTTTGTCAACAGTCTTACTTTCAAGGGCTCCTTGAAAGTCTGCCACTGGTTATGGTGGTCGTTAGCAAAACACCAATCCTCGAAGTGTGCTGTGCATTAAAAATCTTCCTAGGAATTTCCATAGACCACTGGTGTTTCCCAATCCAATTAATGAGTGCTTGCAGTTTCAAGCAAGTAATGACTTGAATAGGTTGCACAGAAAGTACAAAAATACTTAATGAAAATACTGCCCTTTGGTTAAAATCTGTGTTTCTCAGATTAATTTTTTTTTTTTAAACTAACAATGTGATGCAACATGTCAACCCCAATTTATCCATAATGAAAGTGGTAGTTTTTCAGACCTTATATTCAGGAATTTCCCTAAAGATTTTATGGACTTGACAAGCAGGTTTATATGTAAACTGTGATTACAGGAATCACCTCAGTTTGGAGGTGACATGTGCAGCTGTGTAACAGCAGTTAAGAGCGATGCACCAGTGAAACTACATCAGACTGAAACTAGGGAGGGTTTATTTTAAGCAAGCACCTGTACTTACTGAAATCTGGCTGCTGGCAGTAGTTTACAGCGCTTCTCATAGCCGTGGAGAGGAGCCCGTGGTGGGGGGTGATGCCACAGTGTTGAGATGTGGCATTTTTCTGCTGCAGGACAGAGGAACAGACATTGTCCTGCCCTGCCAGGCTGTGGCTTCGGTCCTGGAACAAGGTACTGAGTTGCTGTTAGGGAGAGCTGCACTCTGAGGTTGGTAATAGGACCCATCTTCTCTGCTGTTCAAGGCCAGGTTGAACAAGGCTTGGAGCAACATGGTCTAGTGGAAAGTGTCCCTGCCCATTGCAGGAGGGTTGGAACGAGATGAGCTTTAAGGTCCCTCACAACCCATTCTATGATTCTTGCCTCAAAGACTTGTTTTTGAATCTTGCTCCATCTCAAGTAAGTTTAGCAGTACTTCTCCCTCCCCAGGTGTTGGGGTGATGATGGGCCCCCTGACCTCAGGGTCATCCCACGGCAGTTTTGTGTGTTGCCTTCCCCTTGCTCAGCAGAGCAGCAGAACTGCACTTGTTTGTGATAACTAATTTCCTACTTGCAGTCCAAACACATCAGTCTTTTTACAACTGAGCACTTTCACCAGGAAGCCTGGAACTGTTTGGAAGCAGATCCAGAGCACAGTCTGTCCTTTGTAGGGAAACCATCCCGCTCTGTTAACTGGGATCAATCTGGAGAGTTGCTCAAACCTTGACCTCAGCTGATGCTGACAGTACTGTGGGAGGGATGTACTCTTGTGGCAGAAAAACCTTTGAAAACTTCGAAGTATTTCGCAAATTACCACCACAAGAAGTAAAAAATTCAGTCTCTATTGTGCTATCCACACAATAACTAGTTGGCTGTTTCTTTCTCCTTTTACCACGTAGACAAATTTACACCATGGTAGAAATTAACTCAATTCCTTGGAAAATGCCTGAGAAGATATTTTATGTAGCATGTTCTGAGAGTTAATCTCTGTTTTGATGGACCCTAAGGGTTTGGGTGGCAGTTCCAAAGTCATTAATTCTTTATAAGCAACCTCTTATGCAAAGTCAATGGAGAATGATGTGTGAGGGTTGTGCCCACTGTTCATAACTGCGTCGTGTCACTCGGGGGTTGATGGTAAAAGATGCTCTGCAGCAGAGAGATGTTTTGTTCCTTTTGGAGACTTAAAAGTCTTTTGTGTATGAGTTGCAGTTCTTTTTCAGATCCCTGTTTTTAACATTATTGTTTCAGTTTCTTGAAATGACGTATTGGGTGGCTTCTTGTAGGAATCTGACAGGGTAGTATCCAGCGAGCTGGTCTCCCTGTGTGTAGGGAGATGGTGGTGTGCGTGGATGTGTTTTTCATTTCCTGTCTTCCATCTGGACTGTTCCTGTCCAATATGCTCTACTCCAATGTAACAGCCTGGTTCGTAGTCTCGCTTGTAGCCGACTCAGCCTTTCACTTAGGTTTAGGTTTCTCCTGCCTTAGAGAAAAGTAGTCGTGTGAAGGGTTATTTTTTATGTTAGCCTTGTAAGATTGTAAGTTGGAGTTATTGGGTTGAATGTCACATAGCGCTGAAAGATTTCTTTAAAGGGCTGTGATGGTGTTGTCTTCAACTTTGTGTTCAAGATAAAATGGATTTCTGATTGAGAATATGGAAGTTCACATAAACTCAGTCATGTTCTTCATAAGCCTCATGGACCAGTTTAGAGACGGAGAATATCCTGAGCAATTTTCAATAAAAATCATGATCAGAAAATGTCAGTGCATAATTATAAGCATTTGGATGCTCTGTTTTCCTTGGAAAAACCTGGGATGAAAACCATTGCCTGTATGAGAGAATAGCTATATAAGTATCTTTGGTTTTGGCATAGAATTGATTACTATCTAATGACATGTAACAGCATTTGTAGTTTTATATTTGATATATGGCATATTTCTTAATAGTGATATATCTAACAGATAAAATACTAGACTAAATGGGACCATCATTGTATCTTAACTTGTCATTGTTCCTTACCTTCTTGCAAGTCAGTCTTGCTTTTTGTCACTGAGTATTGATGGGTTTTGTTCTTACGTGTTGAAGTTTCTAGTTGGAGGTAAACTAGCCACAATACTTGTATTGTCTTTATGATTTTGATTTTGTTTCCTTTAAAGTTTGGTTAGCAGTTGTGGTTTGTCAACTTGGAGTGCAGGTATGGCATCTGGCTCACCCCTTGCTTTATCTGTTAGATCAGTTTCTCAGATTGGGTGAGAATAGCTAGGTTTTCCTGCTGTTTTGCCCTCAGTGGAGGGAGGACTCTGAGCATACTCAGTTTTGCATTTTTAAAGGTGATAAAGGCTGGATTTTACCAGAAAATGAGCAAGTTTAGAAATCACTGTGCTGTGGTGCTCCATCTGATGACAGAAGCCTCGCCGAGTTACTTTAGGGTTTATGCTGTGTTTCCCCAACATGGCTGGTCTGGGGATCCAGATCTCAGGATTTGCAGACCCTGAGCACCTGGTAGCCTCCCCCTTATTCCCTGTTCACTCAGATTGTGCTGAGCCTGTCTGGTCCCAGCCTGGATCCAGGGGTGGCTGAGCTGTTTGCATGAAGTTATGCACAGGCAAGTCTGTCACGGTAGGACTGCTTCCAGAAACAGGGCAGACTCCTTGACATACACTCTTCAAACTGGATGCACTGACAGCTAATAAATGAGAGTGGACTGTTCAAAATTAACCTTGCTTAGGAGAGAAATTTTGGTAGGAGGAGTCAAATCCCTCTCCTCTTCCCACTTGCAGGCTTCCAGTTTGCTGTTAATCCTCAAGCAAAAAGACAAAAGAAATACTGAAAGTGGCATTTTCACTGTATTTTTAACCTCCTCTGTGGACTTAATGCATTATTGTCAAGGTCATTTAATCAGAAGCCTTTTTCTTGTGAGAGGTGTGGTGGTACCTCTTGTTCTAAATAGCCTTAACCTATTTGGTTTAACCTGAGATGCTGTTTTGAACAACTGAGAGAAGAAGAAGTTGTATTTTGTATGAGTTTGCATATCAACTTTTGCAGAATGAGAAAAAAAAAATATACACCTTCATGGGCTTTGCAAATGGGAGACCCCATCTGGCTTCCCAGGTCGCTGTCAGCTGAGGAAATCACAGCCAGGTCCATGTTAGGTTTGGGAGGTGATGTCAGATCTGAGACTAGATTGAGGTTATGTTTAGTGACCAAAATCCTAAATGTGTTTGGGAAATTTTGCTGCAGGATATTAGGTATTTTGTCCTTTCTGTGTCTCTGAGTGGATTCAGTCGCCCAGACTGTATCCACACCTTTTCATCACCAGGGATTTTTGTGTTGCAGACCTTCTCAGACTTCCCCACCCCTTGCCGAAATGAGATGTCAGGAAGGAAGGGAGGACCGTGGTATGAATCATCTCAGTTCAAACCGTAGAAAGGAACTTTATTTATTTGAGTCCATAGGAAAGGGGGCTTCCCTCTTCCCCCCCACTGCCATCATCCCTGTTTGTGATGCAGATCTGCAGATCGTGCTCTGCCCGACTCTGCAGAGTGTGTGTGCAAGACAGAGCTGCAGGAGAGAGCTGTAATTTATAAACGTATTATAAACCATATAAATCTGAATCGTTGCAAATAGAAGATGACCTTTCCCTGCTTAACACGACAGCTGAAAAAAGATAATCGGGGTAGTGTGAAAGCAGTGGAGAAATTCAATCCATGGTGCCTTTTTATTGTTCCTCCTGTGTTGCTGGTGCTATATTTAGAAGCTTACATCACTTCAGGGATGATGACAGTCTCTGCCCTCCCTCTCCCGCTCTCCCCCTGGTCTCCTTCGCTCCTTCCCTTAGGATGGATCATGTTTTCATACTGCTTATGAGTCCTACAGATCTTTGGGTAGGATTTTTCTACAGCCTTTTAGTAAATGCTGCCATGGAAAGCGATGTGTGTAAGGATGCGATGGCACCATGGAATGTCACCCTGAAGGGTAACAGCAGCTTGTGGTGCTGCTTTCCCTGCCTCCCCTTTCTAAAAGAGTCAGGAACGGGGTGGAGGTTGTATGTTTTTTCCTTTTTTTCCTGAGAAGCCCTAATGAGGAGCTGACCGTGCCACAACAATACAAGGAGTTGTTTTTGGTTTTTAAGTTCAGAGGTGGGGAGAACCTCTGAGCAGCATGGCAGTGACACAGAATCCAGTGAGCTGTGCCAGCATGGCAGGGTCTGCAGCAGGCTCTGCCTTCTGCATCCCTCACTCCTCATTGCCTGCCTGTCCAAAAAAGTGTAAAGTGCTCAAATCTATGGAAATAACCTCTTGATGCAGGTGCCCTTAATGCTAAAATATTTCTGCATTACGCCGCTATGTTTGGCAATTCCCACTCGGAAGACTGTATTAAAATGAATTATTTTAGCCTGAAACATCTTTGCCTTAGTGTGTGCAATGACAGATCACCTTCTGAGCAGCAGTTGCCTTCCCTAGCCCCCACTATGGGCTTGGAGTCAGGATGTGATCAGAGCTGCTGCACTAGAAATGGGGGGGTCAGGTGAAGGTGGCTACTCGTGTCTGAGCACTGCAAGGAACAGCGTGGCAGGGACAGTGTGCCAGCAGCTGCCTGGCTCTGAGGACAAAAGGACAGAAGTCCTTAAGCGCAGCTCGCAGCCTCAAGCCCCTCGGCTCCCTAGCACGCTGGCAGCTCCTGCCTCATCAGCCAGGGCCGTGACGGATTTGCGACCATCACCATCCTTCCCGCTGGAACTGCACAATGGGCTTTTCTTCCTCTGATTGATCAGGAAAAAGTCCTGCTGCTTGTGGGGTACCTTCTGCCAGCAGCTGTCGGTGCTTCCTGCCTGTGCAGGGCTTGCATTTGTGGCATCCTTAAATAAGGGAAGACTCTAATCCTGCCTAACTGAATGTGCATTTAAGTTATGAAAGGCTTTACTATCCTTTTAAAAACATCCCATTTTTCAGTGACTTAGTCTTGTTAGACAATTAGAATGTGCAGTTTGGTTAACAGTCTGGAGGATTCAGGTAGCATTATGGGAGGATAAAGAGAATGATGCAGAGAAATGTATGGAGAGTTATTTCAGCATGGAAATAAATCAGTATTAAGGAACAAAGACTCCCTTTAATACAGAGATTGTATACAGTTTTTTCCTTAAGATCATCTTAAAACCTGGATTCTGGCTTAAATTGTGACTGGTCATTTTCTGTTTGTCGTTCCGCCCAATGCTGCAGCTCTTCGATTGTGATCACTACTAAGCCTTTGTATCAGATTTTTTTTCATCTCAGAGTTGTTCTAGTTTGAGATTTGTCAATTTGAGATTAAATTTGTTGATTTGAGATTAAACAGATGATTTATGAAAAACTTAGAGCCCTGTGCTGCAGGGAGCTGAGGCTGCAGACACGCATGTGTTAAAATAAATAAATAAATAAATGAAAGCAGAAGGGAGTGGGGGGATGCCCCAAAAGCCGGGGTGTGGAAGTAGGTCAGGTTTTCCCCCCACCCGAGGCTGGGCGGGCAGGGCTGCGCAGTGTGGGCTGCAGCCCCCCGGGACCCCTGCTGCTGCTGCGCTCATTGGCGGCTCGGCCACAGGGATGACGTCATCTGCACTTAAAGGCAAAACTAGGAGGAAATAGAATTTCGTTCCCATTATTGAGCTGGTGTTTACAGTAGTTGTAAAATATGGCATCCGTGCCAAAATCTGTGCTGGATTGGGTTTGCCGCACAATGCAGCAGGATGAAACTGGGAGGTGGAGATCTGCCTGGAGAGCTATCGGGGGCAGGCAGGCAGGGAGAGGGTTCTTTCAGCTGCATGGGTTCCTTTCTCCTTGATATAAATTGTGATTTTGCTAACCTAATGCAGGTAACACCGCATGAAAGTATTTGGGTGTTCATTGCTGCTGAGGATTTATCACTGTAGCATTACAAACGTTTAAGATGCTTCTGAATATAATTTTATGAATTATTAGAAAAAAGGCAATACAGTCATGTGTAAGAAGAAGCTGACATATCCAGCCTATTTAGTATTGAAAAAGCAGTAAAAGATACAGCTATTTGTGTAGCTGTTTAGTGCTTCGTAAAAATCTAAAGTAGTTAGAATGCTTTCAGCTTTTAAAAATCAAACAGACTTTGTGTTTGCAAATTTTGCAAGCACAGGATTGAAGTTCAGATTGTCCTTTATATTTAAATACAAATTAAACCCAGTAATATTTATGGACCCTAGTTGCATTTATTATTTTTGTTGTTTGGTAAGTAAGAGATTGAGTAAATTCAGACATTGATGCCGATTTTTTCCTTTTAGGATAATTTTGGAAGGTGCCAGGGGAAGGTGTCTCTTGGTTAAGGTGCAACTCCCATCCTAAGTGTTGAACTTGATGATCCTTGTGGGTCTCTTTCAACTCCACATACTCTGTGTTTCTGTGATAATTTGGATTATATACCGGGAGGAATTCAGCTCCTGGATGACTGCTGAGGGAGCTGTTGGTGTGAGATGGAGAGTGGTGCCCTGTTGGTGCAAATTGGCTTCAAAAATGTGAGAATCTCCTTCCACATGTCCCTTGGCACAGTAGATGAATAAGAGCTTTCTCTGGATTACTCGAACTGCCTGATTCAATATTCAAATATAAGCAAGCAAACAAGACAAAAAAGGTGTTTTTGACCCTCACCACCAGCAGGCCCCTCTTGGCAGCTCCGTTTGCTCACAGGAGGTCCAGCCATCATGGAGTAGTTTTGGTTTGGAGAACTACCCTCAAGTCTGATGTGGCAACAAAAATTCTTTCCAAAAAGAGGAAAACGGTAACAGTGAGTGCCCCTTTTTGCAGATGAAGTAAATTATCCAGAGACCAAAATAATGACTTTAACAGAACCAGCACCTTCTCTCCCCCTGCCTGTCTCCTGCCTCGTCTCCTGCCTCCTTTCCTTCCTTGCACAGTAGTAGAAGTCATTTGCCTTCTGGGAACTGAAGGCATCACGGCAGACCTGGCTCAAAGGCGTGGGATCTGAGATCCTTCCTTGGAGCATCTCTCCAGCATACTGGGCTGCCATCCAAGACTCTAAGCTCCTTTAAAATATTTCAGGTTTTAGTTGTAAAAAGGGATTATAGAACTAAATTGACTACTGCAGAATTAAGGCAATTTGGGTTAGAAACAGAATTGGTCATGACTGAGGGGGGCAAAAAACCCCACCCACCAAAACTTTTAAAAACTGTTTCAAAACCATTAAAATGATGAGGATTTTAAACATCATTTTTCAATAAGATATTTACTTCTCATTCTGGATAAAATCTCTGTATTGTGTAGGATGAGATAAAAGTGTTGAGTCTGTAGTGTGACACAGATATAAAAGCAAAAATTTTTTTATTGTGAGCCAATGATGCATGTATCTGTGTGCATGTGAATGGCTGCAGATATTTATTTTACTTATTTCTAAATTTGAATGCAGAGATGAAAAATAATCCACTGAAATGCTGCTGAAAGTGTTAATAGATACATGTAATTAATATAAAAAAATTATTTAGTAAAAGGAGAATAACCAGAGTTCCAGCACGTTCCTGAATAGATCATAAAATTATATAAAAGCTGATATTAAAGTGGAGCAAGGTGTTTGCTGAGCAGTTGTACTGATACGTGTGTTTATATTAGGTCAATAAAGATGCTCTGTTGGCTGCATCTGCAGATCCAGTAGCCAATTGATCTAATGCAGTTTCTAAAGGCTTTCTATACAGGTGATGTCATCCTTTTAGCTCCGTTCTCCTCCCACTCTCTTTCCTCCTTATTAGATATTTCATCTTGCTGCGGAGCATCCAATCGATGGGAGCTTCTCCTGAGGGAGCTGCTGAGAAGCAAGCAAAGATAGTAGGAATTAGGACTCCAGCAGTCAGCCTTGCTGTAGCTATGGACGTCCTGTTTTGTTTGGCATTACAGAAATGTTTTAATTGGAAAAGCTAGGCGTGGATTAGCTGTGCTATCTGACTGATGCATTAGAATACTAAGCAACACTGCAGAGTTGTAAACGGCATTAAAAAAAAGGGGGGGGGGCAAAAGAAAAAAGGGTTTGTATTGCAGAGGCTTTTAATACATTCCACAGTGCAAACCTGTTAGAGCATATATCCTGGAGCTACAGTCCGGATGCAAATTCAATTTCTGCAGTTATGATGCACATGAGTATAAAGAAGAAACTTTAATATCCCAGGGTGTGGGATTCATGGATCGCCTAAGATGCTGAAGAACCTTTGCAAAATTTCATCTACAGTATTAGTATGACATTTCTGAAAAGTGGACCCGAAGATAAGCCACTTCTAAATGCATTTTAGAAGAGAAAAAAGACATTTGAAGATTTCATACCTCACTTTTTAATGTATTGTTGCTTTAACCTGCAGTTCTAAACCATTTCTGAATTAATTCAATTTTAGCAGCGTTTTTTGGGTGCATGCCTCTTGCCTGGAGGAACGTATGGATATATGTATTTGAGAAGCTAGGAAACATTTTGATTTCAATTTATCTGCTTGTTAAAACTGGAACATTTTTATAGGAATTGCTGCTGCTGCTGCTAACTCCCTGCAATACTGAAAACTCCTCAGATCTAGTGGAAGCTGTAATTGAATTCAGTGTGAAATCCAAGCCTGAGAAGTTGCATATATGTACACTGCTGCTTTATGATTTTTAAAGAGAAAGCAGAAGGGATTTTTCTCATTTTTTCCCCCCCGTGGCTTTTATTTGTGAAAGGAAACTTTTTTCCCCAGCTTAAGAAATGGCTTTTCTTGTTCGATGTTATGCCAACTGCCTACAGCCCTGGGCCTCCAAAGTAAGTAAGATTTTGTCTGTGCTGTATTTCTGTGACATATATTGTCAGCTCTGGTGCTATCTGAATGTTCCCTTCTCATCCCAGCAGCATGCTGGATTAAGGTACTGGAATCCTGGCTGTACATGAACTATTCTTGTGGAATCATTTCTAAACAGGAAGGAGGGACCTAGAAATCATGGAATTGTTTTATATACCAATAGCTTAAAAATTACTAGCAAGTATAAAAAAAATACCATTTGCTTATGAAATGTGTTAAGCTTGTTTTTTAGCCTATAAATGTGAAGTGTATATGAAGCCTGTAAATATTACTGAAGTGTAGCATTTTTATAACTGCTGGCATATTTTGCTAACTTGAAAATACTGATATCCAAACCCACTGATGTTTTAATTTTTCAAACTGTATGGAGCTGTACTGCTTGTTTCCTTTGTGCAGCAGCATGGAATTGGTTAATTATTTAGCTGAACTAAGTAATTACAATTAGCTTTAAAGGACACAAATTATTTTGTGTGTCTGAGAATGCAGTATTTCTATGAAACTGTAGAGGGAAGGGTGTTTCTTTTAAATGGCATAATGAAAGCTAGAACATTCGAGCAAACCCACCTTTGAGATAAAAGCCTTTAAAGAAATTAAAAATACAATATTTATGAGACTCTTACTATTTGATATGCTCAGTCAGAAAATTAGCTGAGTTTCTGGTATTTTATTAAGGCTACTACCAAAAAGTAGTCACCTAAGACACAGGAATTTCCTCATAAATCTGAGGCCAGGCATATATTCATTATTATTTCTTTACTATAATTTTGTATTTACAGGGTAGAAAAAAGACTGTGCAACTTTCTGGCATTTGGAGGCAGTGTGCAAAAGCCTTGTGCTCCTGGCAGTGAGATACAGCATTGACTTTGGAGCAGGAGATCGCTCTTGACTTTGGTCCCAAAAAGTTTAGAGTTTCAATGACATGATGGTGTGTAAAGGCACAGGGAGAAGCCGGCTGGGTGTGTGGACTCCCTGTCTGGGGTGATTTTCCCTGTTTGGTTTTTATGGCTGGTGCAACGTAAAGGGAAGCACGTGGTGTATGGGGACGAAAGCACTGGGCTGTGGGGTTTCCCTGTGCAGCTGCCAAAACTAGCGTGGAAATGCATGGGTGGATGTCTGGTTGAATTTTGACTGTTTCACGTGTGCTGAGTCCACCCCATTATTAGGTGAAGTGGAGCTGCAGGTACTTGTGGTCTTGGAGGGTGACTGGGCACTGTGTGCTCAGACAGGTAATTGCGGCTCCTCACCTTGGAGATCCTGCTGGCAAATCCCAGCCTGTTTGTATTATCATCTGTGCCCCAGTGTACAGTGTACATATCTTTCTTCCCTTCCTACTCTGCAGACATTAATTATGAAAGGCTGAGTTTCCTTAAGCTTGACTTCCAGGTACTGCCCTTATTAAGAAGGTTCGAATGTTGTAATACTGCTTAAAAACTGGGAATGCTTTAGTCACCTTCGTACTTCAGCTGGGATTGTGCTTTCCACAGAGTTTAGACTGAAGTGAGAAACCACAAAAATGCCTGTGCTCAAATAAGGGCTTCATAAGGGTAAAATAATAATATTAAAAAAAGTTTTTTGTCTGCTGTGTCAGCTCTGTGGACAGTATCCAGTGATTGCTGCTCTGCCAGCCTAGCCATTTATTCACTCAGTTACTATTCATAAATGAAATGGTATAAAATGTTAGGAAGGGGAAAGTTTGTTTTTGCCTTTGTTTTTTTTTAATGGCTTATGAGAACCCATTAACTGGTTTTGCATTCCAGTCCATAGCTAAAAGTTCTTTACCTTTAAAACCACAAAAGATGAAGCACTTTTATCCCTTTCTGAAAAAACCCACAAGCCTCCCAAAAGTCCTGCAGCCTCCCCAAACTTTTGAAGGGATCCTAACTTTTGTTAGGTAACTCTGAGGAGAAGTGTGCTTAGGATTAAGCAAACTGATGAGCTGAGTCAGATCTGAGTTTGTTCCATTTTGTTTTTATTTGAGCTTTGTACTAAAAATTTATTTCTGTGACAGATGTTTTATAATAATACATAACACAGCAAAATAAGTAATGTCAGAATTTTAAATATGTAAATTTATAACTTGAAAATGTCAAGTATTTTGTGATACTGTTTTGAAACTAGACCTTAGATTTATGTAGATCTGTGCCGGAATAGTTTTAATCAGTTACTTTTAAATTGGTATAGGACAGTAGTCTGAAAATGGGCTGTTGACTCAGTTGCAATTACAGCTGTTCTGGATATGACAGTGTGATGATCCATGGATTGAATCAGAGCAAGATGAAGTCATATTTCTTACAACTAATCATAAAGGTAGGCTTTTTTGAAGCTAGAAGGCTTCTGAAGCTTAAGCTTAGCCTAGGGAGGTTAATTGGTGTGGCTGTGGAGGAGCAGAAGCCGGCTTTAGGAACTCTGTGGGCACCTGGAAGACGTTTTCCCAGTAGAAGGTGTCTCCAAGTATTGCTGTCCGCACCAGTTTCCATAGCACACACTGGTTAGTGCTGCACTCACCCTCATCCCCCAGAGACTCCATGGCTTTTGGCTTCCAAAAGTAAAGGTGCAGAGTAGACTTGTGTAAAGCAATCAATGCTTTCTATTTCCCTGCATCAAGAGCTGCTAAAAGGAGGATGAACAGAGGGAGGGAACAGTGAATTTGGTAAATTTCTGCAGTGCCCTTTCGGCCAGGTTCTTTTGGAGGTCAACATATTTCTCAGGACTCTGCTGCTAACTGGAAAGGTGTGCCGGTTTGGACACAACTCCAGGAGGAAACAGCCCAAAAAGGGCATCGCGCTCTCTCTCTCTCTCTCTCCTGCCTGCCAGGCAAGCAGGCCCTGGCAGCCCCTCCCCCACAGGTTCGGGAAAATAATTTCTCGAATGAAAGAGGCAAAAAACCTGTTTAACAAACAGAATCCCCCGCTGGCACGGGACAGAAAAGGGTATTGAAACCTCGTCCCCTAAAAGAGGGCTATGGATTTTAGAGTTCTTTCTGTAGGTAAAACCTGCAGTCCTACGCCGGCCCGGGCTGGGCCAGGCAGGGTCCGACGATCCCCCTTGGAGGGTCCCGCCGAGCAGGTCCCGGAGATCGTAGCTGGTCTTGGACAAAGAAGCAAGCCAAAAACAGTCCAAAAAAGAACAGAAGCCGCTAAGGCAGATTGCAGTCTCTTCTCCACTGGAAGCTGAAGAAGCTAGAGAGAAAACTCCCTTCCTAACTCCTAACTGGCAAAAGCTGTCAGCTCAGAGAGAGAAAAGAATGTAAACATTCTAACTGCAAGGTCAAGCTAGCTGCTTTGAAGAGTTCCCTTGGCTTCTCTGTCTCCCTTTGCAATATAAAGGTAAAATAAAGATCAAGCAGGCAATGAGGAATACAGTATTGTCATAAAATCACTCCAAGACAAAAGGTGTCTGAGAGAGATCACCCTCTCCTTGGCAGGAAGAGATAATGGCTGTTCTTTGTCGGTTGCATCTGGAGGAACCGGTAGAGGGGCAGAACTGGACATTGTAAGGGATGGTCTCTACCCTGGGGACCGTGTCCTTTCTGGAATGATGACTATGACTATGGAAGATGAGATAAATAGATGCAGGCATCTGTAAGGAAACATGGTGAGGATGATAAGCAGTGAGAAGTGTGGTGAACAGTGATGAAAGCTGTGCCAACTGTCAAGCCTCTGTTGCTCTGGAATAGGATAAGGGAAGATAGAGAACTTTGCATCGGGTTTGTGGAGATCTTTTTCCATGGGCTGATTGTGTTGGCAAGGACAAGAGACATTCAACTTACATTAAACAAAACTCCTGTGATGCCAGTGCAGTATTTTAAAGCAAAAAAAAAAAAAAATTCACAAGTGTCTCAGCAAGATTTTGGTTGTCTTTGTAATTCTTATCATCACTTTCTCTGTTAAGTTTTCTGTGATGCACTTCGTGGTATTGGACTCTTAACTGTAACCGTGCTATGAAGTTATTATGAAGGAGAGCTCTAAACTTAATGATTTAGATGTATAAGGTTCTTCTGTAATAGAAATTTTGTGCACATCTTATGAATTTTCCAAGCCTGGAATGTACCCACAGTTATTGTGTTTGTGAAGCACAAGGGTCTGATGGGGGGAGTATGGAGTGATTGGATAATGTTTCTATAGAGGATATTTAAAAGGGATGCTTTTGAGATAATGTGCTTCTTATAGAAAATAAGAGTTTTTGAATTAATATTTAAGCTTTAAAAATGTTTTTTCCGAAGCAAAATAGTTTAATTCAAGATCCCAGGTGCATGTTAAACTTATCTTATGGCAGTAGATGGTAATTTATTTTCTCTAGGCTTCTGTGCTCTTCTCTTTCTGATGTTTAGATAAAAATCTAATAATGTGAAGCATAATAACGATACATTTGCGAAACAGTAACGACACAGTAACGAAATAACGAAACAGTTTGTGTTTGGGTTAGAGCAGAAGACTTGGAGTAATTTTTCAGTCTCATTCCTATTTCTGGTGTCGTCTTGGAGGAATGTGATACAATTTTTGGTTATTCATAACTAAAATCGTGTAACCTCATCTTCTGATTCCAAGGGGCATCAGTTTGATCTCCAGGATCTTCAGTTGAAACCTTCATGCAATTAAAGATTTATTTTCATCTCCTTAGAAGAAAAATGGAGCTTTGATAGTGTGTTCTTGACTTGATTCAGTGTCATCCTTATCTTTGCTAACATGCTTACATGGAAAGTAGCCCCAGTAGTATGAATTTTAAATGTTTTCAGAGCAAATAGAGTAACTGATTGTTTGTTCTATTTGTCAGTCAGTTTTGATAAAGTCTTTCTCTTCTCCTTGGTCCTGCCTCTCTCACCAGTCTCTCTGTCTGTGCCGGTAGCTTCCAGCCCAGCTTTCAGCATCCCAGAGCTGGGCCCTGTTCATCCCTCAGTGTGATTGCTCTCTGAGCTCCTCTCCTGGCTCTTCATGGTTCTCTTCCCTCCTGGGAACTTCGCGTTACCTGGTTTAGCCCTCTTTGGAATTTTTGGAGTTTCAGCCAGCTCCTCAGAGTATTCATGGTCTTTCCTACCCTCCCTATATTTTCTGATCCTTTTCCCCTTCATCCACTGCTCAGAAGGATTGCTTTGATTCTCCATGTTATTTGTAAGAGTACAGCCTCTTGGTTCCTCAGTACTGTGATCCCTGAGCACCTGGAGAGCGAGGACTTGGACTGACAAATGACAATTTTTCTTGCACTTACATACAAGTTTTAACTCTGTTTTCTGTAACCACTTGCAGGATACTTTTTGTAAAACTTCTTAAATGCATTTTTTTGCTTGATAGTTTTAAGATAAAAATGGTTTAGTATGAGCTGTGTGGCCACTTACTTCAGAAAACTTGGATTTTCTTATACTTGTGTATAATATATTAAAGTTGAGTGCAAGTACACATTGTGCTACTTTTCAACAGGAAAAGCCTTTTCCTGATGTATTCTTTTTATGGGAAATTGGCTCCTAATATGCAAATAAACGCCTATCTGTTCATTTATTTCCTTCTAGACTTTGGTTTAAACCTACTTTGTTAGAGTTCTCCTTACAGCTACAGCCTAGGTTGGGACCACCCCATTTTGTGCCCCTCTTGCTTCCATGAATGCATTTCGTGATGAATACAGAAAGAAAACAAGGAAGCACCAATGGAAGATTAGTGCTCCTGTGGTTTTTTTGCATGTACAGAATCCAAGAGCCTGCTTACACAGGTCCTGGCTCAGAGGTAATGCTCCCATGTCCTCAGAGCCATGCTCGGTGCATCCCTGGAGCTGATTGTCACCTGCATGTCCTTAATGTGACGTGGGGTTGTAGCAGCCTGAGGATGTGTAAAGAGGAATTGTCATCCTGCTATATTTTACCAATCTGTGCATCTAAGAGTTGATAAATTATTCAGTTGATGAAGGTCGATGTAGATGTGGAATTTTATGTACCCTGCAGTACTGGCTTAGGATGAGAGTTCTCCAACGTCAGGCTGTTGGTGGCTGCTGGAGTTCCTGGGCTCCTTGTAGAACTCAGAGCATCACTAGTCCCTGTCACAGTTTGTTTTCTACTGTAATTATTTAGATACATTTTACTATTGTATTAATTTTCAGTGGTGAGAACAAAGAGTAAAATTTGAACTCTGGCACTGAAAATAAGTCTTTGAACATTCCTGTTCCATATTCAAAATAACAAAAACACAGGTCTTGACATTTTTAAAAATGTTACTTTCTGAACGGACCAGGAAAGAGTTGATCTTAATAAAGTTATATTTTTTGCAACCATCCATTATGTTTATTTGCTGCATATTCCCTTTATAGTGGAGCTCCCATCAATACTTGTACAGTTTTTTGTGGGTGAATTTTCAGACTCCCTTCTCCAAAGCTGAGATGTTTGCGTGTCAGACACTTAGCATTATCATGAGTTAAGGCATAGTAGTAATCTATAATTTAGACATATGAAAACCAAATTAAAATTGCATTACATGTGTGGTTTAAGGCAACACCAGAATTTAGTTTGAAAGTCTGTCCTCAGATCACCTTATTGTAACTAAGGAAATATAAGACTTCAGAGAATTTTAATTTCTATGGGCTATAGGAGCCACAAAGACCAAAAAGCTCTTGGCTACCAGAGGCATAGAAAAGCCTCTAGAGAGTATTAATTCTTATAGATGTTTTTTTGTGTGTTGTGTGCATTTTTTTTAACCTTACTGTAAGCCTGGAGATATTTTAGGAAGGCTTGAGGAATAGTTTTTGAGGCACTGCAAGGCTGTCATGAATGATGTCAACTTGGTCCTTATTTCTTTGAGATTCATGTGTGTAGTACTGATAAAACCAGGAGCAGATACTGTAGATAGTATATTGAAACATGTTTTGAAATAAATATTGTCATGAAGTTTGTGTAGTTGGATAGGCACTGGGTTTTTTTGCTTCATGTTCTTGAAGGGCACAGGATTTTATCTGAACCTGTTGGGGAAAAAGCTTGAGCCATCACTTGGCTTTAAAAACAGCAAAAAACTCACTTCCAGACATCACTGGTGCTTTTTAAAAAGCTGAAGAAATCTGGTTTTGTGCCACTGGTAAGCCATCTGTGGTCTTTAAGGAGGAAATATTTTTGTTTGCATTAAGTCTGAGGACTGATGTCAGCATGAGTAATTGAGCTGAGCTCATCTTACCCTCTCTGTGGACACCTAAGTGGCCTCTCTTTATATCTCAGAGAAGCAACTTTCTCCTCTCCCATTAACACAACTCTAAGTGTATTTTAAACTGGAGGAGTATTGCAGCTTGTATGTAAAAGGTTAATAGCAAGCAGAGTTAGTTTATACAAATCTGTGTGAAAAAGGTTACTGAAAATTCTACAGAGTAACTTCAGAGAAGTTGTGACTTTTAGTGGTTTCTTGTTGATTTACTGGCAGGATATATGAGATGCTTAAAATAATTTACTGATGCCAAGAAAAAACATCCAAGAGATTTGTTTCTTTTTCACTTCTTAGAATGAATGGGATGGAGTAGAGCAAAAAGTGGGACATAGAAAGGATTGCAGGTGAGAGACTGCTGTCAGTGGGAGGGAGTACTGCTGCTCCTGTTTCAGTAGGTTGTAGAAAGGAAAAATAGGACAAATTAAATAAATTAGTTTTCTTGTGTAAATGAACAAGCTGATGATAGAAACACAAGCATGTAGTGAGACCATCAAAGCAACTTGCAAATAAGATGGTGGAATTTAGAGTTTGCTGAAGAACTAGTTCAATATTAAAGGTATGAAAGGTGTTGAATCAAGGGTAGCAAAAAGAAAATGGCGTTTGAAGGGACTGGAAGGATATAGTCATTGAAAGGGTAGAGGTGGGAGCTGGAGAAGTCCTGTTTCAGAGGAGTGGGGTCCTGTTCAGCTCTTTGATCGAGTGATCTTTTTAGTTTGGCAATTTGGTTTACTTTTTAAGACTTAAGGCAAACACATTTGGTTTTTTTTTTTAAACTGGCTTCTTGTGACAGTCCAGGCGTTCTGTGTTATCTGAGAAATGAAAATTGCTGTCTTTAAACCACTTGGATATGATGGAGGCTGAGCAGGAGTGTTTCCTAAGGCTCAGAGGTTACCCAGTGTCATCACAGTTAATGCTCCGAGTGTGTGTTAATGGGTTCCAGCTTACAACAGTGAAAACCTCTTAATGGAAAACCTCAATAAACAATAAACAAAATGCTCAATATATGTGCCTTAAAATTGGGACTGTTTGTCTCGTAGAGCTGGTTTTCACAGTGAGGTGGCTGGGTTGGGGGTTTTACAGTGACCCGGCAGCCGTACGTGTGCCCTGACACCGCAGAGCTGCACTGTGCTTGTCCTCGGGTGTTTCATGGAAGATAAATCCCGTGTTGTTTCTGAATATTAGTCTTGCTGGCAACATTTCAGGGAACTTCAGAAAAGCAAATAAGGTATAAGGTTACTGACAATTTGTAAAACCAAGGACAGAAAATTTGCTTATACAGCCTGGAGAAGGACAGACAGTTCTCTCACAGGCTGATGCTTCTTCTGTGTCCAGACTGGATTGATTGGTTGTAAACATCCATATGGGGACCTAGAAAAACTGATAAAAATCTTTGCTATCAAGGAGTATCAAAGAAAGGGGCAACCCTTTTGATTCTTTATTGCCCATTTATTTTCCACTAATTTGAATTTGGAATGGACCCAGGAAAGTTAAGTGGGTTGTGCTTCCTTAATTAGTTTTTTTCCTCATGATGAGTCCTTTGGCCACTGTCCTTATTGTGGGGTCTTTCTGAATATGTTTAATAAATGTGCAATTCACTGCAGGTTAAAACACAGTGGTGAAGCTTCTTTTACATGTAGAAAAAGATAATTCATAAGTCTTGTGTCCCTCTGTCAAGACTGTTTTGCAAATTCATGTTGCGTATGCCTTTTCAGCATGTGTTTTTTGGTTATCCAAAGTGTAACAGTAAACACTGATACTTATTTTCAAAACTTGTAGCTCAGAGGCACAGATGTGGCTTTTCCTTAGGGCAAAGATACCAGCAAACCCTAAAATAAGTCACTATGGAAATAAAGGATGAAGAGCATGGTCTGTGCCAAAAGAGGTTCTACTGATGCCTTTCCATGAAAAAAAATGGGAAATGAAGAAGAAAAATGTCTCAGTTTGAACATTCTATGAAAAAACTTAACTTCTGACTTCTGTGGTTGCCTTTCTCTCTATTTAAACACTGCAGTGACTTTCTATAGCCTTTATTTTTAGCAAACTCTTCCTAGGGAGCACATGAAGGGAGGTTGTCCTCAGGCTGACCATCACTTTTAGTGTCCTCTTAAGATGAGTTGATGGGTGGTCATCTCGTCAAAGGTCACATCATTTGCTCTGTTGGACAGAGCATGTGCAATCTTGAAAGTCTGTTACAGCAAAATTAGGTTTTAATTTAATTTCCGAGTATTCTATGTGACTTCACTGCTGAGAGTAAATGGTGTTTACGTGGGAAGTAAATGTCACTGCAGACGCACTGCACTGTCCTTGGTTTGCTGGCCTGGTAGTTGTACCATGGATCAGAGCTTATACTCCAATTGATTTCAAAATTACAGACACGAGACTTGGTGTAGATACACAACCTTGTACTCACCTTTGTTAAACTTTATACAGTTCTTGCTGGAGAACAGTGGGAAACCTCAGCTATCTCAGGGAGAAACCATCACATCATTATTCTGCTCTTGTTACCAAACTACTTTTAGAAAGTTGGTAACTCTGTATAAAACCAAGATGTCCTGATGTCTATTAAAAACACAAACAAAAATAATCAAATCAAATACTCCTTGTATGTGGACTTTGTATTATGTAATAGGAGAAAGGACAGGTTTGGGGCTTGCAGAGGTTTTTGGAGTTTCTCTGGTTTGACAGCAGGAGTGCTACTGCCCCTTTCATTGGTGCTAGGTGGCTGCACCCATGAAATTGATGGAGAAAGCCAACCTCCTGGTGGACCTTTGGAGTCTTCACCTCAGGTTTTCAAGGCTGCTGTGGTGAGTTTAGTATTTTGTACATGTCACTTTTTATTAACTGTTACTCAGTGCTGGCTTTTACACTCCCATGTCCTCTCCCCCCACCTCCTCTCTTTCCTGGCTGAAGTGACTGGCCGCGACTGTGTCCTGGCAAATGGGATGGGATCACCCTGTGAACCCTCTTCCAAAGTTTAAAATACCTTTAACAAAAACAAGTCTGGGCTGCTGGTGCTTCTGAGTTTGTGTGGCATGGCAGGCTCATACTACCATTAGGATGAGCTTCTGAAGGAATTAGTCTTTTTTCTCTCCTTTTTCCTCTTGCAGTTTGCAATATCATTTTAAAAATTCCTTGTTGATCCAGGATTTTTTGGTGTAATCACCAGCTGTGTTTTCCTGACTCACTGGGGGTGCAGAGCTGTAGGTGGCTGTGCCGACGATAACTTCTATTTTCTTAACTTTCTTTCTTGTACAGTTCTGAATTGCAGTGTGACATTTTAACGGGGAATCTGTTCCTAAATATCCCTTTGTTGGGAAAGGTCAGTCACAAGGATGTGCTGGCACTGATGCAGGGACAGGCTGTGCCAGCATGTCAGATGCACTCATATTCCAATTCCAGATTATCCCTTCTTATAAAAAAAGAAATTGTTGTGGTTTAAAGTGGAAACTAAGTAGTCTGTTGGAGTGTTTATCAGAATGTTGTGTATGTTTGGGGTTTTCCTGTCTGTGGGTGCTGGGGCATACCATTAGCCAGGAGATATTGCAGGCATAAACGTCTGCATCCAGAAGCATCTAATATGGGCATAGGTGAACATTGCTGTGTGGACCTTGTTTCCCAGTGCAGGACTTTTCAAGATATTGATGCTATTGTAACAAGAGTTTCTAAGTTTCAGGAAAAACGTCATCGTCATCAATAGTTAAGACAATTTTATGTCACTTCCAGCAACTTCCCTGCCACAACCAGTAAGTCCTTCCCCTGTCCACTGTTGTGTTGGTACAGAAACATTCTCTTTACATCTTGCTGCCTAGTGAGCTCTGCAAGAAAGAACAATCACTTTGGGTAATAAAAATGACATAGTAAAGACAGAAGCTGTGATTTATTTTGGGAGATTGAGTAGAGTGGCAAGCAGTACTTTAAAGGTCACTTGTCTCAAATAAACCTTCTCTCTCAAATTTAAAGAGATATTGTGATGTTTCCTTGCATCTAACTTGCATTAAATATCTTTTGCAAGAATATATTGCAGAATACAGCAGGAGCGTTGTACATACCCATGTGCCTTATAGGTAATGGAAGTGGAGTGCTAGCAGGGGGATTGAAGAGCAGTTTTGATTAATGAGTCATTTAGAAGTACTCCGTTGGGAAGGCTGACAGTGCTTTGAGTTGGTCATCGGTGGGTTTTTGTGAAAATGACACAAAAAGTATATGCACAACCTGTTCATTTTGAGAGCCATGTCTTGTTCCATCAGCATTTAGAATACAGAATCACAGAATGGTTTGTGTTGGGAGGGACTCAAAAGCTCATCCTGTCCCAAGCCCCTGCCATCGACAGGGATACTTTTCACTAGACCAGGTGGAGCCTCACTTCTCAGTCTAGTTATGGAAAACAGCGTTCATCACAAGAATCTTAAAATCTCAACTAAATTAGAGAAGACAGACTGTATGTGGCAGTGTGTGTGTGTGGGTGCTGGGAAGTCTTTGAGCCAGAACAGGCTTTAACAACACCAGTTGTTGGTAAAGAGCAGGCACCTGTCCTTGTTCTCCTGGGAAGTCCTGCAGAATTGGTTCTACTCTTGGTCCTTGTTTTACTGGAGCTATTTTGAAGGTTTGAGAATCTGAATAGAAGGGAGCTTAAATTAGATTTCCTTGTGACTGTATTACCAGTTAGCATGGGATTTGCTCATGGACAAAAAGATTGAAGCTGACATCGGAGCTGTTTGTTGGAATAGGGAGATTATAAAGGTGGGACAGGCTGAAGAGTTTGCAGCAAACCTGTGGTCTTTAAGCTAGAGGCAGTGAATCTATGTGGGCTGATTTGTTCTGTAATCTCCTAAAACTCCTGTATGTTTCAGTTCCACTGACCTTCAGCGTTTCAGCAACTGCCAGCTGCCGTGCTCTGTCCGCCAGTGAGTGCCACAGTGCTGGTGGATGTGACCTCCCTGGGAAGCGATGCTCTGACCTTGTTGGGATGTGGCTCTGGGAGCATGGCCGAGGGCACTGCGGGGTGCTCCAGGAGCAGGGTCACCCTGCAGCAGAGGCTGCCCCCTGAGTGCTGCCATAGCACAGGAACATTCTCCACAGGAACATTCTCCGTCCACACCACAGGTGTCATCAGTGAAATGTCGATGCCTTAACCAATGTCCAGGTGTCTGAGGCTTTAGGGAGGAGAATGTGATGTTTCCTGCCTCTTGCCCATTGGAAGCGGAGCCTGGAGAGTGCTCTTCTGTGTGTGGCACAGAAATGGGTTCTGTAGGCATTGTGCCATTTGGATTCCAAAAGTAATCAGCCAGTGCTCCAGACCAGAATTAAATGAGAATTAAGTCTTGGCTTCACTATTGCAAATTTTGTTGTAGTTGAGAGGTCACATCTTGGTGTATGTCAGCTCTGCCCCATGTGCTGACAGAGAAGTTGCCTGTTGGCCATTGGATTGGATTTTGTCACCTGAGTGGTTTGACCTTTTTGCTGTTCTCAAATCCTGAAAATAGGTATTTTCAGCCTGTAAAACTTTTTCTGGTGTCTAAACATAGACTTTAAAGTGTTGTGTTTCCTTTGTATTTAGACCAAGTTCACTACAACTGAAGTTCCCTAATCCTCATTCTGCTGACCCTCTTTCTTCCCCTACTGCTTGGTTAAGTTTTTTTGTGTGATTTTCTGGGAGTTCAGCAACCTTTTACTTTTCAGACTTTCTCCTTTTCATGTGACCATAGATATGCATTTACAGGTTGGATATTTATCCTTTGTTAGGAAAAAACAAAGCTAGAATAGGGTACAAATTAGGATAGTGAGCAAAAGTGATGTTTTCTTTCATAGCCCATATGGATTGTTGCGTTTGAGTAGTGATTGCCAATGACAACGTCATTGGGAGTTGCAAGGGATGCAAGATTCCCCATGTTCTTCATCACGGTTTTGATAGTAAAATTATGTTGCATCTGTCAGAGGGTCTCAACATTTTTTTTCCTGGCTGTGGGGAAGGTTTGTCAAGACCTGTGGTGCCACCTGTGTTTTCAGAAAATATGTGAACTGGTATTTGGTAAAGTACTTCTCTTCTGTGCTCTTCAAATAATGGACATGGAATTGTGATGATAAATCAAAACCTGTTTATCACTTCTCTGAAGTTTAGTTCAGTATTTATAAAGTTGATATCAGCTCAAGAGTATTTTCCAGTACTGTCCTTTAATTTGTAGGACTGGCTATCTAGTAGCTGGCACGATTGCTTGGAATTTGGTTTGTTTTACAGAAGAAATCTTTTCATTTTGATCACAACAATTGATGCCATTGGAGTAGTTTTGGACTTTTTCTGCATCAGAACTTTTTTTTAAAGAAATAGTATATAACTTATATAATTTATAAATTATAAAAGCACGTAGAGAATCTATGATTCCTTGATACAATGTGCTTTTCATATAGTCAAGTATAATTTTTAAAAATATTAGGAGTATATGTGGCAAAAAATAAACAAGCAGCTGAATTAAAGGACTGTTTATTTGACAGTATCTCATGCAGCTCTGAGTCTTTAAAAGCTACTGCTGGTTTTTTTCAGTAGACAGAATATGTTTGTGAACTTGAGATATGCACTAAAATTTAGATATCTGCACGTGTGTTCATTTACAGATAGATGTATAAAATAGGGCTGCTGTTGTACCCAAAATGCATAATATTCTTTCTGTGTACTCATTTCTTTCAAGAAAATTCAAAGCCCTTTATATACCAAACATTTTGTTTAGATTACATTACTTTTTGTTCTACATTGATATTTTCTAACGGTTATTCCTGAACTAAGGTGCATAAATTGAACTTAAGAAGAGGAATCTAGCTTCTTCATAATGGATTGCAACGTCAGCTAAGGTTAAATACTCTGGGCTGTTTGGCCAGTGTCATATATTTGTCATCTTGGGGTATGTCACTTAGCTGTAAATATCCCAGACCTTTGTTTTATAGAAAGGTGTATTGTTTTCCATCAGTTTTATGAAATGTGAAGTGCGATTGGGTCAGCTAAGTCTAAACTAGCTTTTTCTCAAAATGTATGTCAATTTGCAGATTCAAATTTAGTTTGATTTTGATTCAATAATTCAGCAGTTCAAATACAAATTTAAATGTGTAACCAAAGTTTTATGAAAAACTTTGTCTTCAAATCAGACTTACACATCTTGTTTTCCTTTCTTTTTCCTGCCTTTCCCCAAATCCATTTTATTTACAGCTTCCAGCTGACCTTACCAAGATGCATCTCACTGACAATCCTCATCCTCAGGTGACACACGTCCCTTCGAGCCAGTCAGGATGTAGCATTGCTAGTGACTCTGGGAGCAGCAGCCTATCTGATATTTATCAGGTAAGACTGCTTTGGTTTCATAGTTTTCCTTCCTTGATGTTAACTATTCCATAAACAGGAAGAGCGACCCTTTTTCCAAGACTTTGGGTAAAACCTTCTTGATGCTTCCACCTGTCCCTATGCTGCCTATGGAACTCACCACTCCCACAGACACAGAAATGCAACAAGCTGCTTGTAAAGCTCTTTTTGTTGCTTTTCACATCTTTTTGTACCACCGAGTATGCTGTGGTTTTTAAAAGTAATATTTGTTGATTCATGGGATCATTTTCCTTTCTGAAAAGGATCAAATCTCTTGAAGTCAGCGTGGTGTTTCCAATACCGTCCTTGATTATTTGTTTTTATTGCTAATAGCAGGTGTTCAGTTCTGCAAACAAAAGCATGATAATAAACCTACTTTGCACTAACTGACTGTGGAAATTCTAGTGTGGCTTCCTGAGAGTAGAAGTTGGCTGAAAGCCAGAGATAGCTTCATTTATTTACTGATAATACATTTAATAAGTTACTTGTCTCATGTCAAATTGCAGAGCTCGTTACATGGATGTTTATGTTCTGGTTGATAAGGGGGCTCAGTCTGGGTTTGTGTTGATCAGTAATTTCACAGCTTTTCCATTTCCAAGTTGCAATCTGTCTACCATACAGAGTGTACAGCAGTTGTTGAGCATGGTGTAGGTGTAACTTAATTTTAGACACCTGTTCCTCTTCCTTAGGTGCTGTCTGGATATTACTTCTATACTGGAAACAGATGAATGATATGTTTACAGCAATATATTGCTTAGGGAACTTGAAAATTAAGACATTAAAGCAAAAATTCCTCTAGAACATTAAAAGTGTCTCTGCATTTTTGTCCTATTTAATCTACAACCTTGCTACTTCTTTAGATTTGCTTGCTGCCAGCTAGATCAGGAGTAACTGGCACCCCTGAGAGTCTCTCCAAGATGCTCTGTGAATTCTCTTATTCCTGAGAGGCTGTGCTGGAAGATGGTGTTTTGTATCTTGATTATTTTTTACTTTTTTTTTATTTTCTAGATCAAAACTACATCAGAATTGATGTTAGGTTAGGGTTAGGATTGAGAGAGTCAAAGAGCCTACAGCTCCAGGAACACTGGGGCTGGGAAAGGCATTCTAGGGTGATCACGGTAGGGCCCCAACATTGCTGCTCCTGCATCTTTCTGATCTGGACCAGGTGTGGTGCTGGGGTTGGGGTTAGGGTTGGATTATGGTTGAGAGAGTTAAAGAGCCTACAGCTCCAGGGATACTGTCATCATAGCAGGATGCCAGCATTGCCAACTCCACACTTCTGATCTGTGCCACCTGTGGTGATGAGCACCTCTGGCCCAGTGCTAAGCTGCGGTTTGTGTTAGGGTTGGGGTTGAGAGAGTCAAAGAGCCTACAGCTCCAGGAACATTGGGGCTGGAAAAGGCCTTGCCAGGGTGATCGTGGCAGGGCCACAACATTGCTGCTCCTGCTTCTTTCTGATCTGGACCAGCCGTGGTGATGGGAACCTCGGCCCCAACGTCAAGCTGCCATTAGGCCTGGAGTTAGGGTTGAGAGAGTCACAGATCCTACAGTTGCAGGGGCACTGGCACTTGAAAAGGCATTGCAAGGCTGTCACAGCAGGCTGCTTAAGTTGCCTGCCTGAGTAGTTTGGAGAGGTTGCTCTAAGTGAAAAGCAGTTAAAATATATTATTGATAACAAAGATATTACTCTAGCAATGATAACTTGTAATGAGTGAATACTCTTACCATGTGGGGGTAATTGCCTTATGTCTACTCATCAGAAAATGACAAAAGAGCATAATTGCTAAACAAATAAAAATTATATAAATAAAAGAAATGATGGAGTAACATATTTATATGCACTATAGCAAATAAATTGTGGTGCTAAGTATTTTGTACACTAAAGATAATTAATGTGAAAGTGACTGCAGATTTTATATCAATTTTTCAGAGTTAGGACTTTTAAGGTAAGAATTTACTTTTCAGTGACATTCAGCTGTCTGGTTTTGCATCCTGAAGGAAATGAGGACATCTCTGAGAGAATTCCTGGCTGGCCAGATTGATGCTGAGGCAGGTCACCACTGTCAGACTCAAGTGCGATCTTGGAAGATAATTTTACAGCCATATATGATCAGAGCTACAGTGACATTAACTGGGAAAGATAGCATTAGAGAATCAAGCATTTGATAAGCTGTGGGTGAAGAGAAGACATGCAACAGAAATGTTATGGGGAGGGGAAAATCCACAGTGATTTTCTCCCCCTTATTTTTTTAGTGAAGTTTTAGTATCTTGTTCTCATATGCCTAATGTGCAAATAGTAACCTGTTAAAAGATGTATTTTATGGGTTTTATTGCAGTAGCTGTAACAGTTAGTGTTGGAGAATTCTCTTACTGTTTGTCACAAATCTATAAGTGATCACTAGATACTGCTTAATAATAGATAGATGTTATGTAATAATGCCATGGCATAATATTTAACACAGCATTATATTGCAGCAACATGTCAATATAGACAGATTTTGAAATCAGAAAAAAGAAAAATGGTTTCCCCCACTATTCATCATATTATGTAGGTAGAGAATACCTTTGATATGTAATAAACCTATATTTTGAGTGCGATGTATTGACTCAATAATTGAAAGCATTTTTGATACAACAAAATACAGCTTTTCACTAAGTATTTGGAAAATGATGCTTTGCTTTTGCAGTCAGCTTCATATGTATTATGCTAAGGTTTACATGCCAAGCTCTTTAGGAATATCATTAGTGTCACTAATATTCTGAATAATTTTGATGAATGTAGCCTTGAAATTACCCTTTGAATTAATGGTATCTTAACATAAATTTCTGCAGTAAGTAGTACAAACATCATTCCAGAATCGGAAAACATAATTAGAATGGTAGAACCAAAGAATGAAACAACGTTTTGTCAAGATATGTAAAGATTTTCTCTTCATCTGTGTACACTCATTGCATTCATCAGTAGTGTTGAAATGAGGTTTCACTTGTTCCAGCTGCCTCTCAGCCCAGAATAAAGCCCATTTCCAGTTACACAGAAAATTATGAACATTAAGGTGAGATCAACAGAAGAGGATTGCTGCCTGTAACCTCTGTTGTGAAGACATTGTGTTAAATCCTGAGTTAGTTGCAAAAAGTGATGAAAATTTATGAAGGTGTTTTTCTCTCTTGTCCTGTACTGTTGCTATTCCCTGTTGGAGATTTCAGTGTTCTGGTGTCTGAAACATGGACACCAAAATGTCCAAATTGTATGTATTGCAAATTCCAGCTTGCTTGGAATACTGCACAGCAGTTGTCTTTCTGTTGCACTGCAGACCTTTTTTAATTATAGAAAGAAAACGTAAGTTATTCCCTATAATTTTTAAAGTAACTTCTTACTTGAATAGAATTTTAAATTGGTTTTTATTCTTTCAACCCCTTTCCAACAGTATGTCTAATTTCAGAACTATGGTCTTCAGCTGGAAGTAGGGGAAGCTGTTTGGTTGTGCATACAGCAGTTGAAATGCAGGCTTGTACAGCTGCTTTGACCTGTTACAGGGGTCCTCAGGGAAAAAGAATTCCACAGGTATTACACAGGGAAAACACCTTTCTTTGCCCTTTTGTCGGAAGAGTCTAAGGTGCCCAGCCAGAGTCACACAGGGAATTCAGGTTGGCCCTCTAGATGTGGTTGGACAGGGTCTCACCTCTACTCTCACAAATGAGTTTCGTGAATCAATACCTGACAGTCATCTTCTCTTAGTGACCAACCAGTTTGCATCAATTTTTTCCTACCTGTTTATTTCTGTCAGTAGTGTGCTGAAAATTTCTTTCTCTTTTCACTTCTTTCAAAATCCTTCATTTGTCACTTTGGGAATATGTACTCTTTGTGGGCAGCAACATCATTGTCCAGCAATAATTCCAGTTGTGGTTAAGGTTTTGATATTAAAATGGGTTATCTATAAAATATTTATCAAGGATATGTATCTCAGTTGATACCCTTGTGTCATGGACCCAATCCTGAAAATCCCTTTTTTGTGTGAGATTTGGGGATTGCAGCTTTTGGTTTCATTTTGTACATCAGTAGTTCATAAATGTTTGTGTTGGGAATGACTTTTATATTTGATAATGGAAACAGCTGGAGCATCATGGTTGGGAAGAGCAGCTACTTCTGCAGATGGCTTTATGAGCAAAATCCTTCCTGTTCCTTCCAGCACTGCCTGACTTGCCAGTGTTGTGTCAACCATCTGCACGGAATCTTTGAAACACAGTTGGAGGACCCACTCCTATTTCATAGTTTGATCAAAACGTAACTTACTTATCAAGAAAGGAATTGATTTGTCTATTTTCCTATATAGGATATAAAAAATTTGGTAGAACCTGTAGCCTCAGTTTTTCTGGTTTAACATGGGCGTATCAAAGTGAGCATTGGTGCTGCTGTTTGTCTTACTCAGCATGGAGAAGCTGGTATAAATTGTGGCTATTTAGATGAAGAAATGCTAGAAAAGTCCTTGAATAAAATGCTATACTGATCATGTGCTGCTGAGACTCTTCAAGAACAATTTGCACTTGGGCTTAATTCCAAAACTGTTAATGTGAGCTACAGAAGCCAGTAAAGTGATTTAATTTAAAACAAATTTAACCCTCTCTATATTGTTACCCTCCTCTGAAAAATTTTTTTTTTAAAAATTGTTTAAGCTTTATGTATTAGGTTTGCTGGCTAATTACCAAAATGAGAACAAGCTCCAAGGCCCAAGGTTATATCTAAACCCCAGTATTTTTCTTCTAGTGTAGGAAGACAAAGTTCCTCTGTGCAGGTATTGGGGCTCACATCAGCATGGAGTGTGTAGGAAGATGGAGACAGTGCAGTCTGGTGTGATTAAATCACTTAAAATGAATATTGTTTTATATGAGGCCATAAGAGCAGGAGAGCAGTGGCCAAGCAAGGACTTCCTGGCCGAAATGAAGCACAAGAAGGAAATGCATACAGTGGAATCAGGGACATGTGTCCTGGGAGGAATATAGGAACACTGTCCAGATGGGTAGGGTTGAGATCAGGAACAGTAAGGCTCAATTGGAGCTGGATTTGACAAGGGATGTGACAGAAACCAATAGGGCTTCTACAGGTACATTAGTAAAAAAAAAAAAAAAACGAAAAAAACCAACCAAAAAAAAAACCAACAAAAAAGATAGAAATTATACTTCACTCCCTCACTAAATAAGGCAGGAGGACTGATGACACGGAGAAGGCTGAGGCACTCAGCAATTTTTGTCTCAGTTGTCACAGGTTGCTCTTCCCACATCTCTCCACTCCCTGAACATCAAGGCAGGGTCTGGGGGAACGAAGTCCTTCCCATGGGAAGAGAAGGTCGTGTTTGAGACCACCTGAGGATCTGAACATACACAGGTCCATGGGACCCAAGGCAATGCATCCCAGGGTCCTGAGGGACTTGGCTGATGGAACTGCTGAGGTACTCTCCATCTGGCAGTCGTGGCAGTCATGCAAAGCCCCCAGGGACTGGAGAAAAGGAAATAAGGCTTCAGGGATACCCTTATTGCACCCTGTCAATACTTAAAGCAGATTTATTAGAAAGACTTTTTACTGTGTCCTGTAGTGGCAAGGACAAGGGACGGTGGTTTTAAACTGAAAAACGTAGATTTAACTTGGATATAGGGAAGAAAATCTTGCCTGTGAGGGTTTTAGACACTGGTACAGGTTGTCCAGAGAAGCTGTGCTCTGCCCCATTACAGTGTTCAAATTCATCCTTTATTTTGGATGTTTTGTAAACAGGGTACTTGATGCCTTAGATAGTTTCGTGTTTTTTAAAATCTCAAAGATTTCTTTAAGGTGAAAGTGAGTTTTCTAAATCTGCTCATTTAAAAACAAACTCCATTTTCTGCAAGTTTCTGTATAATTGCCTTATACTTTTCAGTGCCACATCTTGTTCAAATTTCTGAATTTAAACAGAAAAATTATTTGCATTCTGGCTTAAGCTTTAAAAAAAGTGACTGAGCAACTACTCTGTAGAAACTGAGAATTTGAACTACTTTTTTTCTCCCTTCCATCTGTTTGGAAATTTATTTTCATGCTATTACATCATTTAAAGTGCACAGAAAGAATTAGTGCAAATGATTCCTATGTGATTCTGTGTTTTGTTGCTGGTATTTTGTTCTCTTTCACCATTGTCTTGTATGTCTTCTCAGTGTGATATCTGTGTTGCCATCTATTGCTGACAGTAGAAACGTGTCCACAGGCATTGGGTAACCAATGGTATTACTAAACTATATTATTATTTTGTTAATATTATATACTCAAATTGTGAAAAAGCAATGTCACATGAATTCACAAGAAAGAGAGAATAAATGCTGTAAAATGAGAATTTAGTAGATTTCAGCATGACATGTTTTCTTCAGTGTTCAGAAAGGTAGCTGTAAGAGATTCTAGTTAGACTTGTTGGTCACAGAATTTAATTTTTTTAAAATTAGCTACCATAGACCATACATTATTGAACATTGAACTCTCTGTCTGATTGATTTTTTTTTTGTAGGCTACAGAAAGTGAGATGGGAGATGTTGATTTAACGGGTCTTCCGGAAGCACCTGTAGACTCTGAGGATGAAGAAGAGGAGGAGGATGAAGATATTGACAGAACTTCTGATCCACTTCTAGGGCGAGATGTTGTCCGAGAGTGTCTTGAGAAAGAGCCTGCAGATAAAACTGATGATGACATTGGTGAGGAGAAAAAATACAGTAGTAAAATTTACATAAAACTACATCATAAAACATCTGTAAGAGAAACATAACTTAAAACTGTTTAATGAGTTAATGTTCAATGTGTATCTTAATAATTGAATGATGTCTCACTTTGCTCTGTTGATACTCTTAATTGAATGATGTCTTCTCTTGCTATCTGAGAGAGTATTTGTTCTGAGAATCCAAGTATTATGAGCAACAGTCTTTGTGATGCTCAAGATGTGAGGTATTACAGTCATTGTATGTGTTGATGTAATGGGACAGGTAGCAAGGTAATTTTGACTGCCTGAAACTGTTGGATTAGTTATTAAATAGCAAAGAGAACATACTATCACTGAGTATAGGTATACTTAACTGTAAACTGCAAAACAGTTAAAATGAAGATAATTTACTGCCTTGTTTAACTAGAAATTGGCATGAATTTCAATAGCAAAGTTTGCTTTCTGCTGTACTTCAGATTGTGTCTCTGAACACTGGAAAATCGTTTCATGCTCCTGTCTAGCTTATAATTACTGTACCTAAGGGTATTTTTAATTTTTTTAAGTGTTTGAACCTGAAGTGCTTTTACTCTTTGCTAGACTGCTGCCCTGAGAGTCAATCAGAACACCAGCAAGGCTGTGAAACTGAGTTCTGGCTGTTGATGACAAAGTGCACGCTGGGCTCTTTTAGCCACAGGCACTAATGGCAAGTGTAACACCACTGAACAATTTTCCCAAGAATTTAACTGCAGTTTAATATACTTGTGAAGAGTAAGGAATCCAAGGAAACCCTGGGCGTTGCAGTCATCATACCAATGTTTCCTTTGTCTAACAGAACAGTTATTGGAATTCATGCATCAACTCCCTGCCTTTGCGAACATGACCATGTCTGTGAGGAGAGAACTGTGCTCAGTGATGATATTTGAAGTCGTAGAGCAAGCAGGAGCCATCATACTTGAAGACGGCCAGGAAGTAAGTCACTGCTTCCAGAACAGGTGTTAAATCAGTCAGCAGTCAGGCTCCCAGCATAGGTGCCCTGAATCACTGTCTTGAAATTTCTCTTCCTGCTTGGATCAAGACATCTGGAATGGCATTTGGTGTTCATCCCTCCAAGAGGGGTGAGGTAGATTTGTCTCTGGTGGTGACTGAATGAGTACCCAGGGAGAGAATGTTCATTCTCACTAAATGGTACAAATATATCATAGCAATTAGCCTACTTATTAAGAAAGTAATCTATTCATCAGCATTTCTCCCTCCAGAATCACTTCTGAAGTGAATGAAGAAAGCCGAAAAGCATTCCTGTTTTAGTCTCCATCTCTTGCCTTACAGTGCAGTTTTGGTGAATTAAGTGTTGCAGAGAGATGGTGACAACAAACTGGAGGCTACAAGAATGAGCCCTTCGGAGATAAGATCTTACAAAAGTTGTTGAATTAGCTTAACTTTTAATTTTTTTTTTTTTTTACTTCCTCTAGCTTGATTCTTGGTATGTTATTTTAAATGGCACAGTAGAAATCAGCTATCCTGATGGGAAGAGTGAGAGTCTCTGTATGGGAAATAGTTTTGGGATTACTCCTTCTCTGGACAAACAGTACATGAATGGAGTGGTCAGAACCAAAGTAGATGATTGTCAGGTAAGGTTGCAATTCTATATAACTACCTCTTATTTTTAAGCATCTAATAAAAGAAAACAATTTGGAACAGGTCCAGAGAAGGCTACAAAGGTGCTCTGAGAGCTGGAGCCCCTCTGCTGTAGAGACAGGCTGGGAGAGTTGGGGTTGTTCAGCCTGGAGATGGGGATACATCAATATTTTAGATACTTTAATCACTGTTGTTGTCCTTGGGGATAGTTCGTGTGTATAGCCCAGCAAGACTACTGGAGAATTCTGAACCATGTGGAAAAAAACACTCATAAAGTGGAGGAAGAAGGAGAAATTGTGATGGTAAAGGAGCACAGGGAGCTGGATCGCAGTGGAACCAGAAAAGGACACATAGTTATCAAGGTGCATTTCTTTCTATGCTTTCCATGAATCTATTAAACTTTTATTTAGTAGTAAATAAATACTATTTCAGTTTGAATCTAGTCTATATACTCAGTTTTGTCTGTGTCAGATCAAAAAACTTGACTGGAAGGAATGTGTATTATATTCCAGATTTGCTTCCATATCCCCTTTAGTAAAGTTACATACATTGTAACCTGTTCAACACATACATTGAATTTTCTATTGGGAGCACCCTTTGGGCATCTTTATGACCTTTTTTTTGTAATCTGAAAGAGGAACTGAAAGTACTTACTAAAAAATAAAATTATTGGAAGTTACTAATTGTTTTAGGCAGATGTTACCTACGCAAAATGTCAGGGCTGAGAGAAGCAGGAGGATTTCTTTAAAACGTGTTGGTGCGTTTTCTCCTGAGTTGGCCATAACTGAACTTTCTAAAGAGATTATACTGTTCACGTGGGTTTATATTGAATTACTCTTTAGGGAGAAGTAGTGATGAGAGATATCAGTTATTTTTTTAATTTCCTTTTTAAGGCAACACCTGAGAGACTCATCATGCACTTAATAGAGGAACATTCTATTGTGGATCCAACCTACATTGAAGATTTTCTTTTAACATACAGAACATTTCTAACAAGTCCCTTGGAAGTTGGAAATAAACTCTTGGAATGGTTCGCATTGGACAGCCTCAGGGATAAGGTTGGTTGGAGTCTAAGAGATTAATATTTCTGGTGAAAATATGTTCAAATTGATCCCTTTTTGTGTTGCTGGTAAGCTAGGATAAATAAAAGCAGGTTGCACTCTACCTAACTGTGTGAACATGCATGAAAAATCTTGATAGTCTGGAACTCGTATCATGCCAATCTGTTGGTTCTTAGCCAATGTTTTTATGTGTTCTAGTCTTGAGCTGAGGAAATCCAGCATACTGTCAAAACACTAGATGTTTTGTGTAGGAAGTTGTGCAGGGTCTGCTGTGGTTACTGCTTCTCTTCTTACCTCTTTCCATGCTTTTCATTTTGGCAACTACTGGTTTTTAATAGAAGAAAAGATAAAGAGAAATGTGTCATCAAACAAAAGCAGGGATTGTGTAATTTTACAAGAGAAACTACTATAGACTTAGATTTTTTTTTTTTATAATATGGATGGATAATATAGTTGTCACACTGACTTTATCATGAATGGTAGTGACTCTGTAGCACCTACAGAAGCAATCTGAAGATTTAACAAAACTTCTTAGAAGAAAGCTTTTTATTGTCACAACTAGAACTTCCCTTAAAGAAATCATTAGGGTGCTTTAAAAGGTGACTTTCACGAACAGTGTTAGGAAGGCTTAGCTGAAGTTGGATTTATGCAGCAGTAAATACTGGGTGATGTAGCCAGTATTTTTTAGGTATAAAAATACTTGAGTTTTTTAATTTTTCATTTGCTTCTGCAAATAAAGGGAAAGAGAAGATGATTTCAAGTGCAAATGTCTTTTTCCTGTCAGATGTAGTAATCTGTTTTATGTTCTTCTGCCACGTCCAGGTATTCCTCTGTGTTTCTAGATCAAAGCTTACAGGAGAAGAACCACAGGCACCTTTATATACATATACACATAATTTTTTTTTTTTTACAGGTTACCAGAGTAGTGTTACTGTGGGTGAACAATCATTTTAATGACTTTGAAGGAGATCCTGCCATGACTCGATTCCTGGAAGAATTTGAAAAGAACTTGGAAGATACGGTAGGAGCAGAAAAGAATGAGTGTCACATTTTCTAGTACTACATATTTCAGTTTTCCAGTGTTACCAGTGCCTAACAGCTGTAGTCTCTAAGTGTAACAGTTAACAGGTGGCTTTTAACATTGGACATATTTGTTCTTAAGTATAAATTAGATATAAAGGCCATATAAAGTAATGTCATAGCACTCACTTAGGAGTTTTTGCATTTCTCCAAAAGAGGAAAAGGTTCATTTAGTAAGATCTGAAAATCTGGCATCAAAAATCTATTTTCTGGCACTTGGGGTATTTTTCATAACTGTTTTTCCATTTCTGATAAAAGAAATTGCACTGCATTTTGTGTCTTCTGTGTTACAGAAAATGAAAGGCCATCTCAGATTGCTGAATATTGCCTGTGCTGCCAAAGCAAAATGGAGACAAATCACCCTTCAAAAACCTTCCAGAGATTCTCCCCTGTTTTTCAGCCTTCTTGGAGGCAGTGACAAGGGGTTTGGTATTTTCGTAGAGACTGTGGAGATAGGCAGTAAGGCAGCAGAAGCTGGACTTAAGCGTGGTGATCAGGTAAAAACAGTTAGGTTAATTTAAATTATTCTGCTTCACCCACCTCTTGGTTGTTCTCAAAAAAATGTTATGCTGTGTACGAAAACTAAACCACTGGCAAGTGTGGGAATGCCACAGCTCAGCTTCTATTTATATCTGTTAAATGGATTTCCATTAAATAATTTTCAAAATATGTAAAATACTTAAATATTCCAAAAACAGAATGGGAAAAGAAACCAAGTTTTGGTTATTTTTTGAAACATTCTTATTGAAGACATGGTTACATTGAAACCATCAGATTGTTTTGTGGGATTGATTCCCACCTAATGTGTTTGATCCCAGCTCACTGAGGCAGGTGGAGCAGTGACAGATCACAGTCAGTGAAAATTCAGCTTTTGAAACGGTATCAGTTCTATGGTTCATGATCCCCCATTTTTGATTAATTTTAAGAATGTCATGTTATCATAGAAGATAAACTTAAAGCATTTTTCAAGTAAAAATTGAAGTCCTGACTTATTTACAGGATATAACTTCTCTGACATGATGAAAATAGTTATTTTACATGGAATGTTTTCATTCTGTAGCTGCTGTAAAGATGATATGGTAATTTCTGGGAAGTTCTTACTGTGCTTGGATTATCACCTTTGTAAATCTGTCAGATGTTCTCCTAATAGTCCAACTTTTATTTCTTAAAGATAATGGAAGTAAATGGACAGAATTTTGAGAACATTACCTTTGTAAAAGCTCTGGAAATCTTAAGGAATAACACGCATCTCTCCATTACTGTAAAAACAAACATTTTTGGTGAGTAGACTTTATATATGATATATTTTTATGTGTGAAGGAAAAATTCTGGCTTTATAAATGCAGTAGGATTCCACCTTTTTTTTTTCCAACTTGCTCTTGAGGTGAGAAGTTGTGCAGAAGTCCCCTCGTTATGCCTCTGTTTGCTTGGATAAGTTCTCATGTGCCAAGGGCTGCATGTTGAGTGGCACAGAGCCAGCACAGGCAGCTCTTCATTCCCTGAGAAATCCTCAGATGACTGTTTAAGCTGATTTAGTGTCCCTCCATGCAGTAGGGCTGAAACAAAGCCAAGGGATCTGGACCAAAATATTTTTGCCAAGAAACAACAAAAATATAAGACCGAGATTTTGTAAAACTTTTTTAATGGCTTGTAAGAGTGAGAGGATAAATTACCTTTATAATTGAAAAGGGGATATCAAAAGTAGTATGGCATATAAATGTTGACTTTTAATTGTCATCATGCATATAAACACCTAAATACCTCTTTAAAATCTCAGTCAAATCATCTGTTCTTTTTCCATGATCCTGTTCAGGCAACAGAATAACCAGAGCTACAGAAAGGAGACTCTGCACAGGATAGCTCCTTTCTTCTTAGTTGTATCCATATCTTCTGATGGTTTTCTTTTCCTGTTTCCTTCCTCCAATTACCTGCCCTTGCTCACTATTGATTTTCTTTTCAATTATTATTCTGTGTTTATCGCTGTGCAGCTAAAAAGGTTCAAGCCCTCAGCAGTTGCTTATTAGCATAATACAAAAAAAGCTTGAAACAATCAGAGTCACCAGTGGTCCAGACTAATGTGAAATAACGTGAAATGAAGCATCACTATAACTGAGAGGGTGATAGGTTGTTCATTTGTATTATAAATGTAAGCGACATACATTTACAAGGGGGTTCTAATCTTCTCTTGCTAGTTGATGGAATTTCAAGGTGATTTCTCTGATAAATTTTAATGATTTAATGTCTTAAAGCTTTTTTCAACAGTGATACTTACTATCCTGACTTTTTAATTGAGTGTTAAATGTCTGGTACTGACAGTGAGCAATTCCTATTGTTCTATTCAAATCTATACTGGGAAAGCTTGTAGCCTTAGCTTTTATTATACAACAGAAATGTACCATTTAATTGGACTTTCTGTACAGAACATCTTGGTTGCCTTGCTCATAGGGACAATCTGAATAATTTGCTTCGTTTACAGTTCTGCATTCTTCCAGTATCACCATATTTTCAACAGAATATGGAATTTCTGACTTGAAAGATTTTCAAAAGATTTTAAAAGGATCTTTAAAGAAATAATTGATGTTGACAAGACAATTTGAGCTTTTTTTTTCACCTTATATATGTGGAAAGAAACACAACAAAACCCCTATAATTTCCATGGAATTCTATTGAGAATGTGAGTGTGGGTTATAGCCTAGCTTAGTTTCATAAATGCAGTAGGAAATTTGATGCAGCTTCTGTTCAGTAGTGTTAGTAGAAGTAAACCCAGATAGTTTGGGAAAATAGCAGTCTGTGTTGCAGTTACTCTTGAGGAAGCATGTGCACTCCCTTACCTAAAAGACGCAAACAAAAAAGCCAATAAATGCATAGTGCTGATTGCCCTGAATGCAGTGTTTCCTTATTATCTCTCTGGGATGTGGGAAGCAAAAGGTTTGAAGGGAAAATAAGAATTCATTGTGAAGTTCTGAGTGTGCAAAGGTTACTCACAACAACTGTATCTTCTCTTACAGTGTTTAAGGAGCTGCTCTGCAGGATAGGACAGGAGAAGAATGGAATTCCACATATTCCAAAAATTGCAGAAAAGAAAAACAACCGTTATTCTATCCCAGATATGCCTGGAGATGTGGAACAGATGTTTCCCCGTGAGAAAGGAAACAAGAAAATGAAAGCAAACACTGTATCTGGTGGGAGAAATAGAATCAGGAAAATTTTAGACAAGACCCGTTTCAGCATCTTGCCTCCAAAACTGTTCAGGTTTGTCAGACTCTTTTGTCAAAAAGTAACGGTTCCTTATTAGGTCATGATATTTTAATCATGGTATGGTTGGGAGGGAACTTAAAATTCTTAAATACTGTCCTTTTCCAACCCCTCCCATGGGCAGGGGCACCTTCTCTACACCAGGTGGCTCCAAGCCCCGTCCGCGCTGGCCTTGGACACTTCCAGAGATGGGGCAGCCACAGCTTCTCTGGGCAACCTGTGCCAGGGCCTCACCGGCCTCACCACCCTCACAGGGAGGAATTTCTCCCTAACATCTACCTAAAACCTACCCTCCTTCAGCCTCAGGCCATTAAAAGATACCAATTGCTTAGTATTTCTAGTCATTATGTCCATGTTGCTTATGTTTTTTAAAAAATCATGGCATCTGCCCCATAAATGCAGAACAAGACCAAAATATCTTTTCTCTCTTGATGAACACTTTCACATCTTTTTCCCCATCCTTGTTTCAAAAGCCTGTGTACAGCATGTAATTAAAACAGCTGAACACCATTATTTTTTCTTAGTTTCATTCATCCCAAGATGAATAGGAGGAGTTTAATGCATATAATTGAACCAGAACTGTTTTGCAGTGATGGCAGCATGAGCCAGTCACAGGATGACAGCATCGTGGGAACACGGCAGTGCCGGCACAGCCTGGCTATCATGCCCATTCCAGGCACCCTCTCGTCTAGTAGCCCTGACCTGCTGCAGCCCACAGCGAGCATTCTGGATTTCTCTAACCCTTCAGGTAAAATGGCAGCTTGAGGTTGATTTACAGGATGGTTAGCAAGGCAACTGGGTCAGGGGGAAAATTGCAACTGTTACCAGCATGACTGTGCTGAGTGCAATTGCCTGTGCATCCTGTGGGCCTAACAGTGCTGAACTGGAGATGTACTGAAAATCCGCACTGCCTGAACCTCTCTTGCCTACTTTTTCTAGGTACTGTGGGACTTACTTATTTTGTACAAAGAAATGTATTTTGCCACTTCTGAGAGCCTTTCATTTACTGGAGTAAATTGGCTCTGGTGGAAAGAGATTGTCTTTGCCCCTTTCTCTCCTTTGCCATCTCTACTCGGTGCTTTGACTTGTCCATCCTTCCATCTGTCAGTATATATTTCAACCAGTATTGTGGATAGAATAGGACTGCCATGGTACCAGCACAGTGATGTTCATGTTTCATGTTTTACAAACATAATGTATATTCAACAGTATGTCTGAAATCCTAAAAAATGTTTTGAGGTACATGGTCTGGGCTTTCATTGGTGTTGCTGTAGGAATCCAGTCTGTGGGGTGGCTGCAGGAGGCATTTGTTGCAGTCTACAGCTGCCTGTAAACACGTCCAGTCAGAATCTTTTTTCCCTATTTGAAGTGTAAGTTCTGCACATAATGACATATTCTGTAAAGTGTTTTGTGACTGTGACTTATATTTACATAAACTTGCAGATTTCCCCTTTAAAAGGGTTGTGCACAGATACATCCTATCAGGTGCATAAATATCCATAGCAAAACAGTTCCCTTTTTGCTACAATTCCAGGTCCTTGCTGTCTGCATGAGAGCTACATGTTTTTCTAAAAATCTTCATTTAATACTATACAAGTTACTGCTTAATATGAAATGGTGGTAACCAGTTCATCTTGGATAGAATCACAGAATGATTTGGGTTGGAAAGGACCTTTAATGGTCATCTATTCCAACCCCTCTGCCATGGGCAGGGACATCTTCAGCTGGATCACTTAGCTTTACTTTAGGCTTGCTATAACAAATAGGCTGCCATGTTTGAATGTCAGAGAAAACCAAATTGTTTCTGACAGTGTACACTTGATAAGTTTTGTAAGCATCTCAATCTTGACTTGGTGTTGACACTCTTTTTTTCTTTTTCTCCTGCCTGCAGCTGTTGGGTTTTACTGTAAGTATCCTCATGTACAGACCTTAATATTGCATGGCTTGCCTGTAAATTTAACGCTCTCAGACATTGCACTGACATAGGCATTGGATAGCTCTGTGTCCTGTAATTTTCCTTAAAATAAATCCATGGGTTCCTATACAGGCACAGTGCTGTGCTGAGGCTGAGACCTGCATTTTATTCCCATTTCTGCCCCCAACACGCTGAATGACTTTTGGCAGGTTCCTCTGCTTCTCTGTGGCCTTGCTTTAAAGGGATGAAGTTGCTTGTATCTCTTACATAGAACTGAAGTTTCATAGGATAACACTTTGAGATTTAGTTGATTCTTCTGTTGTACTTCATAACTAAAATTCTGTGCATGCAAACTTGAAATGTGCTTATATTGTCAAAATGAGCTGAATAATGCATAAAAAACCTTAATTTAATAATGTATGTTTGCCTGCTTAAAAGCAAAGACCATGAAGACAGAAATGTGCCTGTAATTTATGTTTCCCTTATCTGTCACAAGTTACATTGTTTTGGTTGCATGATTCTTTTCCTTTTTTTTTTCTTTCCTTTTTTTTTTTTTAACTTTTTCCATTTTTCTCCCCAATTAAATTTCAGTTTTCCACCTTGAGTATGTTCTGATTTTTAGGTATGTTGATACCAAAGTATAGATGTTTCCCTCTTGTATTTATTTATTATTACTTTTATGAGTGGAGGCACTTCTCTAACTATTCAATATGTCATTTTCACCACCTTCACTCTGAAATAAAGTACAAAATACTTATTTCTCCCTTATATTGCCCCAGTCACATATGTATTGAACTTCTCAAATTCAGCTAGAACCCAGCTTCTGATGAGAATGTTCTGATGAGAATGTTCTGATAATATGTTAATCATAATCATGAAACTGTTAGAAGAATTAGCTTTCAGTCAGAATTTTTTTTAACCCGTGTTTTCTTCCATCTTAAAATTTATTTACAACTGATGTTGAGCCTTTCTTTTTTCCGATGGGTGGAACCTTTGGTGCTGGATCATAGATTACCTGCTTACTTTTTACCTTGAAATTTCTTCTGCTTGTGCCCATAACATCTTTAAGTCCTGACGCAAGAAAAAGTAACCCTAAGGTCACTGCCCCCAAAGATCTTTGTTGCGTCCTGAAGCAGTGGATTTTGATAGAGGAAAATCAACGTATAGGCAGTGGGGGTGAGCAGCATCTAAAACTGCTCAGAGAGCTGCTGCTCGGAGTGCCCGAAGGACCTGGATGCTCTGCCCAGCAGGATGATTCCCTGGGCAGGTTCCCCTTGGGCAGAGTGACACCTGGTCATCACCAGTGCTCCAGGGCAGGTCACAATCCACAAATTTGGCACTTATCACTGCACTTTTAATGGCTGGACAAATAGCAGTGAGAGAAGGGAAGGGCTGTATTGGAGACTGTTGCTTTGATGACAGCCCTTCCCTTCCCTCACTGGGGATCTCTGCTGCAGGAGTTACAGCACATCTGCCTCCAGTGCGGTTTTGGAGAGCTTCAGACTCTGAAGCCTTGGCTGAGGGCTCAGCAGCAGCCTCTCAGCTTCTCAGGTCTGCGGAAAAGTTGTGAAGTTTTAGTCTTCAGACTTCAGGGAAGGGGAAGATTGGGCTTCCCCGTGCTTGAAATTACTGTGCATTTTGACTCTTGACATTTTTTTAAAAATCAGTTTTATTTTGAAAATCAAACTTTCTGTAATAGCTAATAGAGCAAATTATTTGCAATCATCAAGCTGCGGATTAAACACATGTTTCTGCAGATATTTATTTCCTGCTGTAGGGTGCCTCAGATAAAGCTGTTGTCTAGTGCATTTATAATACATAAAATGTGCTATAAATAAGTACACTAGCCAAAGAATTAACTGCTGGCAGCAGCTTAGTTTTTTCAGGGGAGAGAGTGAGTTTAAAGGCTCATGGCTAGTTCTGGGAGCAACCAAATATCCTTTCTCCTTCATATCCTCCTACCCCAAGCCCATCCATACTTGGTGTACTTCCATGCACCGTACTCGGTGGCTTCCCATCCCTGGGAAGCATGCCCTGGCATACGTGTGGATCTGGCTCTCAGACACACAAGACAGCCAAAGAAGGAATGATGCTGCCAAAACTTTTAAGACTTACTGGGAAGGAGCGGTGCACACTCTAGTTACATACCTGGATGTCTTGTACTTTGATTGTGGTCATGGGATGGTAGAGTAATTCAGTTGTAGAAAAGTAGAGAGGAGAAGAGTCTTCTTTTTTCCTTATAAAGATTAAGAAAAACCCAGAATATTTAAATATTTTTCAAGTCCAGCATGTTATTTTTTTCCCCAGAAGCTGGTTGTTTTTGTTTCCTGATGATCAAATGGGACAGTAAATCAGAGAATCACGCAATGGTTTGGCTTGCAATGGACCATAAAGATCATCTAGTTCCACCCCCTACCTTCCACTAGACCAAGGGCACCAAGCCCCATCCAGCCTGGTGTTGAACATCTCCAGGGATGGAGAGTCCACAACCTCTCTAGGCAACCTGTGCCAGGGCCTCACCCCCCTCAGAGGGAAGAATTTGTCCCTAATATCCAATCTAAACCTGCCCTCCTTCAGCTTAAGCCAATTCCCTCTTGTTCTATCACATGCCCTTGTGAAACATCTCTCAAAGTGACCTTTTGTCTTTTCAAGGGAAAAGTAACTTCTCACATTAAAGGTATTATGCCCTTTTTTTAGATATTCCAGATCAAGTGATACGAGTTTTCAAAGCGGATCAGCAGAGCTGTTACATCATCATCAGCAAAGACACTACAGCAAAGGAGGTAGTGAGTCACGCTGTCCATGAATTCAACCTGACAGGAGCCCCGGAGACCTATTCCCTCTGTGAGGTGTCGGTCAGCCCTGAGGGGGTCATCAAACAGCGGAGGCTCCCAGATCAGTTCTCTAAGCTGGCTGACAGGATTCAGCTCAATGGACGGTAAACATACCTTTTTTTTGGCTGGGTTTTACTTGGCTTGTAGGATTGAAACATTGTAGGTTGGAAAAGACATCCACGATATTAAAATCCAACATCAGGGAGAGATGTTTTAATTAAAATAGATGGGTGTCTGTTGGAAGCACAAGCAAGTAAATGCCAATAACTTACACTTCCCTCTCTTCTTTGGGTCACCTTCCTCTTCTGCACCCAAAAATCCCTCCCTAAATCTACAGCAAGCTTGCTTGATGAGAGCTAAATTTAGCAGATCAGGATAATGTATGTAGTGGTTTACACTTAGAGGAAAAGGTTTTATTTGTTTTGACACTTCCCACATGTACTTGAGGATTAAAGTATACAATTAATTTCTTTCTCAGTGTCATGCTGCAATGAACTGATAGTAACCTGAGATAAATTCTTCCATTTTTAAGTAAACTGTTCTGAATGTTTCTGAAATGTTTATTGCTTTGGTTTTATCTGATGACCCAATCCATACCAGAAGAAACTTTAATAAAGTAAAATATTCTGTAGTTGTCTTTGCTAGGCAACAGAAGGAATTTATGAGTAATAAACTTTTGTGTATCTGAAAGTGATTTACCTGGGACCATGGAATGAATTTTCCAGATACATTTTCATTTCCTGAATACTCTGTGTCTCATGCAAATATTAGTATGCCACACTAAATTTATGGAAAAAACCACACTAAATTTGTGTAAGAAATGTAGACACACATTAGCAGGAGATTTCTCAGGACTACTGTGTTTTTAAAATGCTATTTTCACCTGCTGAATTTACAAATGGAAAAGTATCGGACCTTTTTCTGAAGGTGAACACTACAGCATATTACAGAGTACAGTGTAAAATTATTAACAAAGAGCTTTTGAAATGTTTGTTTACTTAAGTAATGGTATTATTTTACATTAACTGAAGTACAAGGTTATGTCGTCCCTTCTTGTCTCTGTAATGTTCACAGTGATTGGTATAGTTCAATGTCTCTGTGTTCACAAACCATCTGAAGAGCATCTCTAATGTGTTGTTGTTACTCAATTATTCTTCAGGTATTACCTGAAAAACAATATGGAAACAGAGACCTTATGCTCAGATGAGGATGCTCAAGAGCTACTCCGAGAGAGCCAAATTTCCCTCCTCCAGCTGAGCACCATTGAGGTGGCCACTCAGCTTTCCATGCGGGACTTTGAATTATTCCGCAACATAGAGCCAACAGAATACATTGATGACCTTTACAAGCTGGACTCCAAAACAGGGAATGCTCACCTGAAACAGTTTGAGGATGTCATAAATCAAGAGACCTTCTGGGTTGCCATGGAAATTTTGGCAGAACCCAACCAACTCAAAAGAATGAAGATTATTAAGCATTTCATTAAAATTGCTCTCCACTGTCGAGAATGCAAGAACTTCAATTCCATGTTTGCGGTGATAAGGTAAAGTCCTTCCTTTTTCTCGGATCTGATGGGTGCTGTTACAGGCAATTCTGGTAGTCCAAACAGAAAGGAAAGAAATGGGAATATCCTGAGAAGACTACGGCTGGGGCTGGGTGGTTTTCCAAAGCCAGACTGGTCAGAGGTGGATTGTCACTGTAGCCTCTGCACTGTCACCTCAGCTCTTCAGTCCAGTTGTGGTGCTAGGTGTGACAGTCTCTTTTTCACTGGTACCTCACAGGAAAAGAGAAGATGGGTACAAAGCACTGTTTGATTGATGAACTTCAGAAACCTGCCAGAGATTGTGTTATTTTCTGTGACTTTGGCACTCAATTTCCCTTCTTTTTGTCAGTCATTGTTACTTTTCCAGGGTGCACCGAGTTGTATATGTGATGATGAGATTACTTTATTTCTTCCTTCCATTGTCAGGACTTCCTCAAATCAGTCTTGTTTTGGCTTCATTTTCCTTCTCATTCTTTCCTGTCATCTGCTTGCTTCTCTATTTTATTTTTTCCCTCTTCAATTGCACATTTAAGCTTTCTCTTCTGATTTATACTGAATGCTGCTGCTTTAACAGCCTAAGTTCAGCATTTCCTGTATTTGCAATTATCTTACACCCAGCCTTTACTGTAGGAAAAAAAAGGCGCTGTGATTCATCAGACAAAGATCTGGATTTGTGCTGTATCCCAGCAGCATTGTTGAAAACACCATTTTAAAATATTTTCTCCCGTGTCTAACTAGCTCATCAAATGATATTGGTTTGTGGTTAGTCATTAAAGAATTCATAAATTTCTGTAAAGGATACTGGACAGTCGTTGACACTGTGGCTGCTTATTACGTGGGAGTACACACATGGATACTGATTCTAATTTTTATATTCTGCTCCCTAATTTTTCATGGTTTATTGTAGGTGAGGAAATTACTCTTTTTGCTTCTCAGTTAAGTCCAGTTAGGCTGTAACTGAAGTGATCTAATGTCTTGAAGAAAAAAAAAAAAAAAAAGGAAATAAGTTAGTTTTTGTTTTACCCTCGTTTCCAGAAGAATATGTTTTTGTTAGCACGTGGCACAGGCATTCTCTTTCTTGCCTTTTCCTGCACAGCAGTTTGGCGCCATATGTCTCATGTAATAGGAAGATAACCATCCTAATGTAGCATGGAAAACAGGAGCTGTGGGCTGGCATATGTTTGATTTTTTCATGTCAGAGAAGGCTTTGTTTGGCATAGCATGGGGAGAAATTTGTCTAAAAAATAAACTAAATATAAAATAAGTTTTAAAAAAAAATTTCTGAGAATAACAAATTCAGTGATAGTGGGATTCTGGATTTGCTAAGAAATGCTGGAGCACATCCCTTTCCAGTTCTGCAAAGGTGAGGACTTTGCAATTATTGAAGAATTTCTTGAGCATAACTGGTGACAAATTATGATAGGGAGGATGGATTTAACTTACTTATTGTTTTTATTTAATGGGGTTTTTTTGCATCGGTATAATTCTGGGTATATTTTTGCTTAGTGGGAATGAGGCACAGTGACAAGTTTTAGCGTATCTGCTGCTTCCAATTCTCAGTCTGTCGCTCATTTACAAATGCTCTTGTCTGAAGCTCTGAAGTCAGAGAATCACAGAATGGTTTGGATTGGAAGGGACCTTAAAGATAATTTCATTCCACCCCCCTGCTATGGGCTGGAACACCTTCCACTACACCAGGTTGCTCCAAGGCCCATTCAGTCCGTCCTTGAACACTTTAGGGACAGAGCATTGACAGCCTCTCTGGGCAACCTGTGCTGGGGCCTCACCACCCTCACAAGGAAAAATTTCTTTCTAAAGTCTTGCAGTTTCTGCTTGGGAGGAGCTCTGCACTGTTCTCATTTTCTGTGCAATCATTGGTTCACCTCATGCATTTTTTACCATTTTTGTTCCTACCATGGCATACATTTTTACAGAAGAGAAGTGGTTCTTAAACAGATGTCAGTTCTGTGTTACAGAGATATTATTTTGGCAGTAATTTGAAATTTGTACCTTGAGCAGTCATGGTTTTTACAGTCTTGTTTAAACAGCAGAGGGTTATTGTGATGAGCTTGTAGCCTGCTATTCACCCAGCTTCACAGTTAACCTTGGGAAAGCTATTGTTAATCCTTAAAACAACTCCCCAACCCTTCACTTCCTTCTGAAAGGTAATGATTCTGCTCACAGCTAATATTGAAACGTTTCTGCCTTGCAGTGGGTTAAATCTTGCACCAGTAGCTCGTCTCAGAGGCACTTGGGAAAAGTTACCCAGCAAGTATGAAAAGCACCTCAGAGACCTTCAAGACCTTTTTGATCCATCTCGAAACATGGCAAAATACCGCAACATCCTCAGCAGCCAGAGCATGCAGCCTCCAATTATCCCACTTTTCCCCGTTGTCAAGAAAGATATCACATTTCTGCATGAAGGTAATGTCAAACAGAGAGAAAATAAATGAAGCATTGAATGTACTTCAGCTCTTTCTTCAGTGCTCAGTGTGTCAACGTGTGTCTCACGAAGCTGCCACCAGTAGGATGCTTTTGAGGGATCCTTTGTAGGAATAAAACAAAATAGAACTGGGATGCTTAATGGAAGAGACTGGTCTTAGAAAAAAGTTAAAAATAAAATGCATATTTTTAATATTTTAAAAGCAATGCTGTAATCCTCCTCAGCTGTCCTAAGGTTTAGGGTGGAAGCTTAGGTAAGTGTGCTGTCTGGTAGCTACACTACTTCAAATATTTTCTCTTACAAAAAAATTATTACTGTAATGTTTCCAGGTTTTCATTCCCTGTTACAGCAGGCACACAGCTCCAATGATACACCTCCTGCTCTTGCTTTGAACATTTTCAAGGGGTTTTGTTTACATGTTTCCATTTTGTTCCCTTTATACAAAGTCCTGTTCACAACTGGTTAAAGTGAACCATTTCCAAATATGCTCAATTCTTGGTTTTGGTGGTTCAGAACTATTTGAATGTCTTTCCTAATGTAAATGTTGTTAATGTCAATTCTGTATTTATATTATTTTAACATTATGTGAGTGAATTTGGGCATAATTCACTTACTCCATTTTCCTCCTACTAATACTCATTACTTTAGAACTAGATTAATTTAAGAATATAGGGTAGTCCAAGTGGGCCTGATTCCATTAGTGTTTTGCCAGAGCATCCTATTTTCTTGCTACTTTGGTTAAAAAAATTATGTTGACTGGGGGACAGGGAGGGGAGAAGGGTAACAAGGGAAGAACTAGAAACATAGTGGCTGTTCAGAAATTTTTTTTTTTTTAATTTTTAAATTTTGTTGTTGTTGTATGTGTTTCAATTATGCAGGCAATGATTCAAAAGTGGATGGCCTGGTAAATTTCGAGAAACTCCGGATGATTGCCAAAGAAATTCGCCAAGTTGTCCGAATGACCTCAGCAAACATGGATCCAGCTGTGATGTTCAGACAAAGGTGTGCAATGGGAAGGGCAGTAGCACTGAAGGGCTCTCAGTGTGGGGGGACCTGGGTCTCTGTGTGCATTAGGACGTTGACACTTCATTTTGTACCTCATCATTGACATCTGCCATCAAACTACAACCTTTGTCAAATTATGGCAAAACAGTCGATGCTTCCCAGACCTGCTTTGAATAACTAATAAACCAATTTATTACTTTTACAAAACACAAAAGAATAACTTCTAATTTTAATGATACATATTTCTACCAAATAAAATGTTAGTGTCAGTAGAGTTTTGAGAGAGGTATAATATTAGGGGGAATAATATCTAGATATGAGAGAGAGATAAAAAGCACCTAAATCACTGATGTTTAGATCTGAAATGTTGCTTCAAAACAAAACCCCACTGATAACATATTAAATTCAAACTAAATATTTTTTATTTGTTCTAAGCATAGCTTGTTCCACCTACATAATGCTTGATATGTTCAGACTTCAGCAGGTGGAGAGTGTTTTCTTGGCTTATTTTTCTTATTTTTTTCTTTTTATCTTGATGCTGAATAGCACCAGGCTTGGTGTTAACGAAGTGCAGAATAAAAGCAACATGACTTCTAATCTGGTCCTGATTAGCTCCAGATTTTATTTAGTGGAAATGAATTATTTCCTGCATCTGCTTTCTTCCCACTGGCTGAACTAAAAGCATCAGTGACTCTGTTGTGTCCATACAGGGTCCTGATCCTGTAGGTGTCTATGAGATGGGTGGTGGCTCTGCTTCTTGCACTTTCTGGCCTCAAACTAATGGGCCAGACAAGACCCCTCAGGGGGCAGATTGGGTGGAGAGTTGAGGCACAAGGTCATGTCTGGTGCTGAATAGCAACATGGCTCTGACTTCAGAAAATGACAAAATACTCTTTTAAGCTGCCCATACCTGTGTGCACCACAGCAGAGGAGAGCTCTCTGAGCACCCTAGAGGGAGTAGTGCAAGTAGGAGACACAGTGGACAGCTTTTGGGTGAAGTGTGTCCACTCAAAATTCCAGTCACCTGTGCAGTTGTGATTCTCTCCAATGTGTGAATTCAGTTACATCTGTGCAGTGGAAGAAAATAGGGCATGCAAGGATAGGGAGCATTTGTAAGAGCATAGAGATTTGGAATACTGTGGTATTCCAGTGGTCAGGATTCACGGAGGATTGTCAATTCTGTCTGGTTTTTGTTTGCAAGGCTGGCTATCAGGAAAGATTTATTTTTTTTAAATGCAGGCATTTAAAGCCAGCCTGGATTGGGCTCTGAGCAGCCTGGTCTAGTGGAAGGTGTCCCTGCCCATGGCAAGGACTGGAAGGGGATGAACTTTAAGGTCCCTCCCAGCACAAACTGTTCTGTGATTCTGTGACTCTAAAAATGGCCCAGTTTGAGCCAAAAATAACAGATTCTTCTTAATGTTATTTAAAGATGGATTTGTTTCACAGTGGAGATTCACCTTTATACAATTGGATTTAGTTGGCATTAGCTAGATTTCATTTTTAGCATAAAATTATAAAGTCAGTTACTGAGAAGTTATGATTGCTTTCCAGAAACTTTGGCATTCACAGCTGAAATTAGTCTATAAATAAATTTCCCTCATGGCCCATGCACTTCCTAAGACCTCATGAAGTCTAATAATTAAATAAATTTAATAGTAAATAGTTACCTTTTCTATGTTTTTTAGAATTACAGAACACATTTTAATGACTGTAATTTAAATTACGCACACTTCCATAAACTGCTTAGGCATCTAATATTAGAGATAGTGCCAAAGATTAAAAGAAAATAATTCCATGTTTTCATGTCATTTATATTAATTTTCATTGCCTCTCATGTTTGTTCTCTCAGTTTATGTTAGGAAGCACCAAATAAATGCTTTTGAAGATGAAAAATCAACAAGAAAGGATGTGTATTAGTGGTAACATGAGACTTGCTCACAAGTTCATTACCAGTTATAGAGAGTGTCTAGGCTTTCAAGGTGTATTTGGCAACTGGCTTGTTTTCCAGCCAAAAATCAAGAGAAAACAATATCATAAACTTGAATATTGATAATGGTGATTTCTCATACACTTTCAGCAGGTGTAATGCAAAGAGTAAATTAATCCCATTTTCTGCAATATGAATGAGTTGCACAGTTTTTACTCACTCCATCAAATTTGAATTTGACTTACAGAAAATAAAATAATGCAAGTTTGATTTTTTTCCAATTCATAGGTTAAACAAAAAACTGATAGAAATAAAAATATTTGTCAAGTCTTGCCCTTGCATTTCATGAAAACATTGTGTTATTGTTTGAGAATAATTTGGCTGTATAGAGATTTTTCTTTTCTGTTCTTTCCTGTCTACATCTTTCTTCCTGACTCTCAACTGTTTTATTTTTTTTCCTGTGCTTTTCTGTTCAAATACATGCTTCAATGTATATGGCTCTTGCTTACAGGAAGAAGAGGTGGAGAAGTTTGGGGTAAGTGTAGAGCTGAATGCAACTAAGATAAATAAAGATTATGCAACTCTTAACATACTGCATCCTCCTTGTTAGTGCATGCATCTGAAATACAGCATGCATTTTATTAACCTTGCAATACATGTTTTTTTGAAAACAAGAGTAAGGGGTTACAGCCAACATTTTACCGCAGCTATAAGAATTCTGAGTTGCTTTTGTGTAGTAGATAAGTCGTTTGAGTTTTGGCTTTGTGCATTTAAAAAAACCCTACTGTGCAGTTATATTGGAAGGCAAACTATTTTGGGAAGTAAATGAAGTAAGTAACTTGCCTTTTAACATGTTACAGGTAAGTTGAAGCCATTCTGCATTTTCAACTGTAAGGACACTTTGAATTGTGGTAGTGATGTAGTAATTTCCTCCCGGAAGTTTGTGTTCAGGCAACTTTCAAAGTATTTATTTTTAGTATATATTTAAAATGTATCTCACATTCCTGCACCAGACTTCTCAGTGATACCACTGGGAGTGTTGGTTGTGTGAGGACTGGATCATGGAATGACTAAAGATGAGAGTTCTGGTTGTTACGTGTATTTTTGCCCATAAAGTGTTACCTGTGTGGCTTTGCATAGCAGCAATGGGGACAGTGCCAGGACTTGGGCTGGTCATACTGGGGTGAGCAGGTTTGGATACTGGTCCCTGATACTAGTGTGGATGCCCTTGGCTGGCAGCATTTGGTGCTCAATAATCAACTGCTCACAAGGCAGCTCATAGGGAGAAATAGCCAGGACCCATGGAGTCACTGTAATTTCTAACTCTTGGGATTACTGTGAACACAAGGGAATAAGGAAAAAAATTGTTAAAGGAAATAGAATTAAATTGCCTTAAAAAGTCAAATCCAGACTTGAAAGAAAAAAACAGTGTGTACATAAACAATAAAATATTTCTATCATTAAAAATAAACATAATTTCCTGATCATTGTAGAATAGCTTTGTCTTTATCCATCAAGAGACAGGAGTGTCCCCTTCGTTTGAATAGCTGTGAACACTCCATCATGCCTTGTGCTGCTCCTTGTCTCCAATAACATTACATTTTATTTAATTAAGCTATAAATTGCTGACAGTTTTTAAGCTTATGTTTTCTCTCAGAATGATTTATTTAACATATTTGAAAATATTGCAGTCAAGCGTTCTCCAATATTTATTTTCTAAGATCAGTGTACTTGATTCCTTGGATTTTCTCTAACAACATGTTTCATTCTGAGTCCTTTGGCCATTAGGGCTCTTCTGTGCCTGAGGTTGTTTATTCTGCCACTTGTGATTCTGTAAACACACAAGATCTTGATAAATGTCTTCATGTAGCTTTAAAAATATTCATCTGAATGTTTAAAAATCCCCACACAAACCCAGCTTTGAACAACTTCTTTGACATTTTCCATTAGAATTTACATGTGACTTATACTGTGATCTCCATTTATTTAAAAATGCATCAGAACTGGTGTGGCTGTACGACTTTTGGCAGTTGAAACAGAGGTGACTGTGTTTAACTATACCCAGATCAGTTGTTAGGTCACTCTTTCAGTGTGAATAGGAGTGACTGTCAGGGAGAGTAACCCACGTTCTTACCAATTACAGTATTATTTATTTTTGCCTCAGTTACTGATTTGAGAGCTCAAAATTAGGAATACTGAGGAGCATCCTCTTTCACAGATGAAAGTCTGTACAAGTCTGGGTATATGTATATCATCACTGACTTCCTCACCTTTCTTGGGATACATTTTTTAATGAGTTGCTCTTCTGTGAATGTTTTTAGTTAATTGAAGAAAGAAGTTAAGTGTGTGATCAAATGCACTTTGTACATTTAACATAATTTGCCCCTTGTTTAACCAGTATGAGAAGCTCAGTTTTCTAAGGGGATTGCAGTGGTCACTCACTTCTGTGCTCAGCTAAATGCAGGAAGTTTCTGTGCAAGGCTGATGCACACAGTGGGTACCCAGTTCCTTAAACCAACAAAGTTACCAAGTCTGTCCACTTTTAGAATCTACAGTTGAATTCATAGAGCTGTTAAGATTGGAAAAGACCTCTCAGATCATGAAATCCAACTGTCAACCCAACACCACCATCATACTCACCAGTAAACGGTATCCTCAAGAGCCTTAAACCTGTTTTTTGAACGCTTCCAGGGATGCTGACCTGGAAGGTCACTGCCCTGTTCCAGGTCTTGACAAGCCTTTCCATGAAGCAGTTTTTCCTAATGTCCAGTTTAAACCTCTCTTGGCAAGAAATTGAGGCCATTTCTTCTCATCAGCTGCAGGTCTTGCAGCACAAGCCTGCGGTTCATTAGCGGAGCTAAATGAGTTCTGGGCGCAGCACTGCCCCTTGTTCTTCCCAGTTCCACATTTCCATATGCAGTCCTGTTCTAGACTAAAATAACTGCTCTCAATTTACCCAAATATGTTAAGACAAGTGTTGTTTTAATGCTGTTCATCTTTTTTAACTCACTCGCATCAGCATGCACTAGCCCTAACTGAAGATTATTGGTATTAATCTGCTTTGGTCTATGCTACTGTAGCTCTTTGTTGCTGTTAAGAACTGAACCTTTACTGCTTTGATCTTTTCTCTTGTAGGTCTCTGAGCCAGGGCAGCATGAACTCAAACATGCTGGACGTGCAGGGAGGTGCTCACAAGAAACGTGCCCGCCGCAGCTCGCTCCTGAATGCCAAGAAGCTCTATGAGGATGCCCAGATGGCAAGGAAGGTGAAACAGTACCTGTCCAACCTCAGTGTAGAGACAGACGAAGAAAAGATCCAAATATTGTCACTTCAGTGTGAGCCTGCATACAGCACTTGTAAGTACAGTGGGCTAGAACAGCAGCATGATCTATGTCATTTATAAAAAATGTTCCTTCTCTAGAAATACTCTTTTCCTCTGAGGAGAAAATACTGTAATAAGTGTTGTTTTGTCAGTTCATGTACCAAGATCTTCAGCAAGACAGCATGTGTGTTCATGTTTTGGTTGAGCTGAAAAAACTTCTGTGATGTTTTTTATTTTGACCTTTTAGTTCCTAAAGCTGTCTGTCTTTCCATCAGTCTGGCAGGAAATTCAATAGCACATCAGCTCTGTTGGTGCCCACTGTCCTTGCACAGAATTAGGAAGGATAAAAGTAGTGTTTACCATATGAACAGCAAGAAATGAAAAGAGACAAAATCAATATAGACACTGCAATGGATTACACCTTAGAATAAATGAAGATAGTTGAGAAGGAGAAGTTAGGTCAATATTGACTGATGGGTTTGACATGGCTTGACAGTCACAAATTGAGGACTACAGCAGGACAGCTCTCATACTTTGAGCTCTTGTCAAACAAACTGTTATCTGACCTGCTGTCTTACACAGTTCAGTAAATTCTTATTTATAAATGAGAAATTATAATTGTGTTTTATTTAGATACTCTAGCAGTTTTCACTTTCTTGAAAGGCAGATTTGTTTCAAAATAGAGGAGTGACAACCATGTTAAACAAAATAATATTTCCTGGTTGTCTTTTGTACAAATATAGCATTTTAAGGCTTCTTTTGTCTTCAAATACTGTTTTGTCTCTGATGAGGTAAGTTCAAAGCATGACTAGGAGATGGCATCTTGAAGATAAAATTTTAAGTCCTTGCCATTATCCAGTATTAAGAATGCAAATCCTTGTTATTCCCTAAGATGCCATCTTATGCAAATTTTCTTTTAGCATTTACTTTTAAACAGCACTGAAGCAGGAAACCTGGAAATGGCTGCATTTAACTCCCTTTTAAAAAGTGTTAAATCCTCCATGTTTGAACTCTTGATAGAGGAGCTGTATGCAATCGTAACAGGTACCAGGCCCAAGAGACAAACATAAATGTTATCAGGTTGTTGTTTAGTTATTTTAAATAAATTAAAATCTTACTTGCACAGCGCTAGCCACAGATATTTGGAAGTAAAAATAAGGAATATATACTGACTGTTCTACTTCATGTAATTAAGCAAATCAAGTCCATATTTTCTTAAACATCAGAAAGGAAAATGATGTTTAAGTGGATATACAGATAAATATGTAGTAGGTTGGCATGTTATTAAAAGTACCATTGTTAAAACCTAGGAAAAAGCCCTAGACCCCAAAACCCACAGGTAGTAGATCCAGCTGAGATTATATTTGTTGCAGAGCTGGGAGAAAGAATGTAGGAGTGATGTGGAGCATGAGGGAGCTGCCAGCCCCTCGTTTTAAATCTGGTGGAGTGAGAGCACTGACCTGTCCTAGGGATGTCCCTCCCCACTTGGTTGGATTACCCACATTCAGGGGTTCAGCTCTCCTGTGTCTTACCTCAGTAATAAGCTTCTGGCCTTGCTTGTGGTAGGAATGAGCAGCAGTGCCACTGCAATCCAGAGTTTTCCAGCAGAATATAAGGAGAAATCGGATGGCCTTAACTGCAGTCTGTGAATTGCTGTGTGATTAAAGCAGAAGCTGAAGCAGTGCCCTGTGCTGTAAATCGCTTGTGCCACCTAGTGAAACGTTTGATGCCAGTTGCAAAACCACCTGATTTTGAAGGAGATGCTGTTAGGCAATTGCACCTTGCATGCAAACATTTAAAATACAGGTTTGTGGTAGAAATAAACAACATTTTAAAATCTTTTGATTAAGTACCTCTATAGCACTTTCAAGAATTTAGGGCTTTTTTTAAAGCTCTTTCACACATCATCTTCAGTGTGATGAGATTGTAGTGTTTGGACTAGAAGTGCTTTAAAATACAATGTATGTTCTTTATACAGTGGTTCCTTTGTTGGATGGTTGTACTGCAATAATCTTGCAATTCAAAGTGCTAGATATTTATATGCAGTTTTTCCCTAACAGTGACTAAGAATTTAAGTGAGAGAAGAGGAGGGAAGTCCTCCGAAATGTCTCCAGTGCCCATGAGATCAATTGGCCAAACCACAAAAACCCATCAGCATCAACAAAACCGAATGAGTCAAGTTCTTCAGGTCCCAACTGTGAATTTGTACCCCAGCAGGAAAAAGGGACTGACAAAGGATCATGTCACATTCAGTGCGTATATTCACTTCACCTGGTTGGGGAGGTTTAAAGGTGTAATTAAACAGGAGGGAGGAGCTTTCTGTAGCTGGATGATTTATGTGAGATACCACTGTGCTTCATTAAATTAATTAATTTTAAAACAGCTGGTGCATATTGCTGTGTTTTAAGAGAACATGCTGTCTACTTAGTCAGTTGCACAGTCTTTAATAACTTTCCTTAAAACGGTTAATGGTGAGGTGCTGTCTCCAAATATGCTCTTGCTTCATGAAGTCTAATATATTTGGGTGAAATCATTGAAGCAAATCACAGACATTTAATATTTTAACCTCTGGGACACCATTTTAACAACGTTATGGTCAAATGGAGCAACATATATTATTAGGTGCTCCTAGTGAACATAATTTTTTTGTCGCTAATTTTGCTAGTTGCAAAGCAGTTTATTCTTTATTAAAAAACTTTTGTCCTATGTACATAGCTGTTATATCACTTGAAAGCTGCAATTGTGGTTTATTAAATAAAGTTAGCTGCAGTCAATAACTGATATGAAATTATTTTATAGTATATTGGGCATCAACATCATTTAAAATAGCTTCAGGAAACAGGATATTACAGCACATAAAACACTGTTTCCAGTTAGTATTTATTTGAGTTCTCCTCTGAAAAGCCTGTGCAGTTTGATAAGTTTTAGAAACTTTTCTCAGAGGTGTTTCTTCTTTCCTGTGTGGTGGTCCATGCTGATCTAACAAGTTATTGAGAACTTGAAATAACTCCTCGGTACCGGTACTAAGTCCTCTGCAGGATGATCTAATAGTGACTAAGAAACACCAAGCCATGTGTAGGACACTGGTTTTGCTAAACTGGCCAAGCTGTGGATAGTGCCCATGAGTGTTGATTTGAGAACTCCTGCTTGTGAAGATCTTGAACTGACCTGGTGGCTCTGACACACATGGTTTTTAACACAGTTCCAACAATGCCATGGGCAAGGATTTCCTCCAAGGTTTATACTGCACACAGATTTTTTTTTTTACATAGTCCTTTACCAAAACCACAACAAATGTATATCCATTGCAGTGGTTCCTGTTGGGATATAGGTGTTTCAACACACTGCAAATGAGCAGCCAGCAGTAGCAGTGGCCACAGCTGATCTGATCTAAATTTAAATGGAGACTGCCTCCACATGCAAAATTCTCTGAGTGTCTGCTCCTCTCTTTGCTGCGTATTCTGGTTGTTCAACATAGTGCTTATTTGTAGTTTAAACAGAAATCAATAATTAAAAAGAAGAATAATATGCAGTAACTGATCCCATTATTTTCATAGGTACAGGCACTCCACAGAAGTCATTAAGCTTGTCCGAGGAAGTAAGTAGTAAGAAACAAACAGATGATACCATGTCCATGGCATGTTCTTTGCACTCCAGCCCACCTGCTTCTCCTCAGGGCTCCCCACGCAAAGGTACGTGTGTGTGGCAGCATCAGTCCCAGGAACTGGAGCCTAAACCAGGGTGGGTAGTGGCAGGAATATTTGTTGGTAATGACATGTAAGAGAAATAGTAGTTTACAATATTCGTGTCAAGAATAGAATCATATCTTTCTATGAATAGACATGATTTTCCAATGTATCTGTATTTTTTGGACCTTTAAGTCACTTAGTATTTAAAAAAAGGGAACACTTGTTTTCTTAAAATACTGCCTTAGTGCTTTTGGCAGAATTCCCAATAGATCTGAAGTGCTGACACCTGCCGTCATGCCAGTTCAGATTTAGGTGGCCACTTAAATAAATAGGATTTGCAAACCTGAGGATTTCTTGAAGGTGACAGTGTTGGACAGAAACTGCAGCTATTGAGACAACTTTTGGTCTTGCCCAAGCTAGCTGGAATACCAGCTATGATTAGATAGAGCTGGAGATGGAATGGTGTCATAGTTGTCAAGGACAGGTGGTTTGGGTTGCTGCAGACGTAGTGGATCCATCTAAATTCTCGAGTCGCTGTTCATATTTTTTGTTCTCCTGCACAGGGCTTTGTATACATTCCTGTCTCTCATGATACCCTAAGAATCCCTTTATTTTTGATGTCTTCATCTTAAAAGACCTGCATCACTTCATCATTAATCAGCCTTGGATGGGAATTCATTTGAAATTTCTTAACACCACTCAGTAGCCAGCCCGGGTGGTCAGTGTTGGATGGCGTAAGGCCTCTCTCCCTCCCTTCTGTGCTGCTTTGACTCACTGACAGCCCAAAGCCCCCGCATTGGCATGGCATGGCACAGTGACCTGCTGCATCTTCTTAGCCTTCTCAGTGGGAGATCAGGCTGGTCTGTCCACTTCTGCCTTCACAAGATCCTGTTACCTTAAGGAGAATGCCACTTATTTTACTTAAACACAGCATATGTGTAAAAAGCTTAAATACTTGGGTTGCCAAACCTTGCTCCACTGAGACTTCTGAGCATTGCTTATAAATACGTTATTTTTGTTAACTTTTACCTGGTTCTTTGAAAATAATGTTTTGTTTCTTGGAGATTGTTTCATTAATTCATCTTGCTTTCAGCACTGATCTCATTTGATTGAGGTGATCTGTACTTCATTGTATGTGTTGTGCTAACAGCTCATTGATCTAAAATTAGGTGCTTCACAGACAGCTGAAAGACATAATTTTAGGCATGAACACATTCCAGTTAATCTTAGATTTCATTTTCTTTCGAGCTATACCCAAGTGATATACAAATAGGATTGAAGAAAAAAGGATTTAGAATTAGGATGTTATTTTTGTTGTTATTTATCTCATCATTTATCAACATCTCTCTGTGTCTACTTCATTGTAGCTGGCAACATACAAAGGTTGGATAACTGCAGTCAGATGAATCTCTCTGGCTCTTCCTCATCACTGGCCAGTGAAACCAGCAACAAGAACAGTGGACAGCGCAGCTATGGAATAGGTGGGGCTTATTTACAAAAGCAAATTCAGATGATTTGCCAAGCCGGAGAGAGTTCTGAGAAAAGTGCAAAGGCGGACAGAGAAAAAGGGAGTAGAAAGGCAGAAGCTAAGCATGAACCCACAAAAATAAAAGGATTCCGGTTTACAAGACTTAGGGAAAGAAGCTTCTCCAGGGAAAGAACACCTTTTACTGCAGAAAGGGAAGCAGAGCCCACTGAAGCCTTAAAAAGCAGTGAAAACCAAAAGGACAAGGACATTGATACTCGGAGTACAGCAAGTGTCTGTAGCAACAGCAGTGTGTATACATCCTATTGCCTATGCACGAGGCCTAGAAGAAGGAGGAAGACTGTATAATGTATTTTTAGAAGGAAGACTGATGTCCATGTTTTGTCAGATACCCTGAGTTATCTAAGTTATTTCAACATTATTCATTTATATATTTAAGATGTTTAATGTGCTTCCCTTCCAGATGTTTGTGTCAGTTCTTTATAGCTAATCACCCTTACGGTGCAGTGAAGACAATAATGTGAAGTTTAGAAAATCAAGGAACAGGTACAGTGTCAGTTCAGTTACTTAGTGTGTCACAAATGCCAATGAAACAGTAAGTTCCACAACATTTGTTAATTAGACTGTCCCTGATATGGTGGCAATGGAATGCTCACTTCCAGCTTTGGTGTGTATTCCATTGGTCACATCTTCTGCTGTCCTTTTCAGCCCAGCAAATACTTACATTTAGTCTGTTCATACACATATGCTGTTATTTTATGGCTCAGCTTTCAGACAGTGTTAATTTCTTTAAAGAAGAGCCCCTTTGTTCTCCAGATAGTTGGAAGTTCTTGAAGAATAGTGTCTTCACATTAAGGAACTATGAGGACATTTCTTACTTCAGTAGAGTTGTGTCAATTTAAAGAGTCCCTTAAAAAATGTAAATTATATGAAATATTAGTTATTGCCAAAGGAAAGGAAACTGAGATTTAATCTTAAAAAGGCTGCTCTTAAGTACATTTTAAGGTTCAGTTCTGTGGTTTGATAATATTGATATTTACTGCTCATACTTGCTCTTAAAATCTTACAGCAATGATCAAAGTTAAGCTGTGAAATCTCAAATTATGAGCTTTATGCTCAGTGGCTGTATGCCAGTGTCTCCACATGACACAGTGTATCATCTCTGTATTGTTTATGCACTTATGGGCATTAGTCTTTTGTATTAGGTTCTGTGTATCACTGGCACGGCTTTTACACTGCCTTGTCATTTCATTTCTTCACCTAATCAATGTAAATGTGTGGCAGTCCCGCTAAAAGGCATGAGTGCAGAAATTTAGGAAAAAAAAAATCTTGGCTGAGGTGCTAGATATATAGGGGTGTATACCTTATTTATGTCTGAAAGAAGTTATTTGAGGGTAAGCCAAGCATAAAAAAAAAAGCATTATACATTTTGCTCTGAACCTGGTGGGGTCTTCAGTTGTTCCCCTTCTGTGGGAGCAACACTGGAGTCTGGTTCATCTCCTGCCAAGGTTGTACTTCCTGCCTTTGCTTCCTTCTCTGTTAGTTTTGGAGCAGATAATAAAACTGAAATGGACTGTATGGCTAATCCCTGAGTGCTAATAGCTATCTTTTACCTTAGTCATCTCCTCCTCCACTGCCAGAATCTTCTTTTGAGTCTTGCATGGCAGTATGTCAGCGGGATAGTGAGAGGTGTGCTGCATTTATGCTGAAGGAGTCAGCACTTGTGGAATTGGAAAGACCTGATCTGCTCACCCAGTATTGATGCAGTGGGCTGCTTATTCTGGTTGTGTAGGTTAAAGCTGCTGCTCTGGAGAGTAGTGGAGTTGCAGCTGAGTTATTGGTGTCCCTGGACTTGCATTAGTAAATCAGTGCTAGATGCTGATAGATGCTAAAAGCTTTAATACCCTAACATCCTCAGTGGACTGATTGTATGCAAACAGGATTTGGTTGGTTTTCTTCTAAATACACTCGCTGTAATGTGTGTGTCAATACTTCGTTGGTGTATGTTGATCAAGACATTCTCCTCTTCTCTCGTCTCCTGTCCTTAGGCTACGCCCTCATACCTTCCACTAAATCCGACAACTTCTCGGACTCCAGTCACAGTGAGATTTCATCCCGGTCCAGCATTGTGAGCAACTGCTCTGTGGACTCCATGTCAGCAGCACTGCAGGACGAGAGGAGTTTGTCCCAGTCCCTCATTGTGGTGGATTCAGGCGGGGCAGAGAGAAAGGAGCATCCTCAGGCACTGACAGATTACAGCCAGCCCTGCCCAGGGTAAGGTGCAGCTGGTTCTGGTTGGGCTTGGTGTCCTGGTGTCAGAAGGGGTAAGGAAGCTTTGGCCAGGACACAGTTGTGCACTCCACTTGTTAAGCTTTTGCTGGAAGCTGGAGCACTGGCTGCTGTGTGTGAGCCTGTTTCCTTAAGAAGCTTACAGTATTACAGGGGGAGACAACAGCTTATTCCTGTTGGTGGGGTTTAGGTGGATATTTCATGCAGGAGACTGGAAGGGTGTTAAAAGCCAGGATGATACTTAGCAAATTAGTGCCATGGTGAGAGACAGCAAAAGAACAACAGGATACGATCAATTCTAAGTCAGCAGTGCCAGTCACTTAACATGCTCTAATGTGATTTGTAAGGATTTTTCTAATTATCATTTGTTGCTTAGGCAGACTGGCAGCTTTCTGCCACTGTCTTCCTGACAGTTTCCACACAAGAGCTCTTGTTCCTTTGGTGCAATGAGAATTTGTGCTGAAATGATGCTTTGAACTGGAAGTTTTTTGATTTTTCTTGCTAGATGTAGCACCTGGATCCATAGGATGTAATATCTCTTAATATATCTTGGGATAGCATTGTCTGTCCTCAGTTGTCATGGATTCAGCTAAATGAGAGATGCTCCTTACACTTCTAATTTTTCCAGCACATGGAATCATAGAATGCTTTGGTTTGAAATGGACCTTAAAGATCATCTTGATCCAATCCCCCTTCTCTGGGAACGGATCAGGGTGCTTCCAACCCCATCCAACCTGGCCTTGAGCACTTCCAGGGATGGAAGGAAATGAGTAATTCAGTTTATTTCATAGGATTAAAGTGGGAATTCAAAGATGTGCTTCATCAAAGAAAATAATTCCCTTTTCTAGCAGGCGTAACATGCACAGAGTTCATGTTTTGTGGTTGTTCCTTTATTCCTTAGTTTCAGTGGGTTGCAAGGGAAGAAAGAGGATTTTATCTTAGGACTTACAAAATAGAAAAGGAAGGGAAAAAAACCCTTGCTTGCACATACCTAAGAAACATTCTTTGATTTCAGAATGTGTCAGTAAACTGCTGAGGTGGGGGTGTTGAATTTTAATGTTGTGCTGCCCGCGCATTTGTTAACACACCCAGAACTAGTTGGGAGACTTGAATAATGTCTAGCAATCCTATCTTCATGTATTCTAAATTCATATAAACTTATTTCCCCCCCCCCTTAGTTATGCGCTTAGAGCAATTAGAGATTTCAGCAGAGATTTCTTTAAAAAAGAAATTTTGGACTTTGTTTTTTAGAATCTGTCCCTCCATATTGTTCCTACAAATGTTATTTATGCCCAGTATTTCCAAATGTTCTTGAAATTCAGCTCTTTCCACTCTGTCCAAACAACTTGATGTTGCTGCCAGTGAATGGGTTGGATTTTATTCTAAATATTTATTTTGGTTTTAGTTTATAAATGTAAAGAAAAAGGTGGTAGCAGACTAAATGTAAGAGGTAATTAAGTCCTCTGCTTTCTGTCAGGCACTGTTGCTGTGATTGGTAGAGAACTTCTGTGGGCCAGATTTAGGGATCCAGGATGCAGCCTGGAAATGCATGTTGCAAACTTGTTATTCCCTTGGGAATAACTTCCTTTTTGCTGGGTGCAGTAATGATTTGGGAATAACAGTGTCTCTTTTCAGTGCTCACTTTGTGCCTTGAGCTTGCTGCTCACCTGATACAAACTCAGAGTTGGCTCTGAGTATGTCACTTTTATTGTAAAAGCTTACAAGTGTTGTTTTCCCAATTTCTGTTGTTTTCCAATGTAGCTGGTCCATCACTAGGCCCGCTCTGATCAGAGGGATGGCATTCACATCTTCCATGAGCAGTGAGGAGATCTCCCACGAGCACATCACGGTAGAGGCAGCAGACAGCGGCCGGGGAAGCTGGACTTCATGCTCGAGTAGTTCTCATGACAATTTCCAGAATATCCCAAACCAGAAGAGCTGGGATCTCCTCAGTTCTTACCGTCACACCCAGCTAGATGGACCTATAGCTGAAGTGGATCCCACAAACTGTTACTCTGAGGAGGGTTATTTGTATTCCGAAGCCTTTTCCAAAGCCAACAGGCAGTCGAAAGCCAGCGTGGAGCTAGATCAGTCTCGGCAGAGCTGGGCATCTTCCAGCTCCCTGTCAGACACTTACGAGACAAACTATGGGACAATTAAGCGGAGGGGGCTGGAGAACTCCACAGCGGAGCAGACAGAGGTTTTGGACTCTAAACCAGGCGCTGATACAACTTACAAAACTGTTACTTCGAGTACAGAAAAAGGCCTGATAGGTAAGCCAAGACAACAGCTCATGGAAGCTGCCACATCTGTTTTTCATTTTGATACTAAGTTGTTAAGAAATGACATCGCAGGTCTGGGGCTGCCTGGCATGTTGAATTCAGTTTCACATGTGGTTATAATCAGAGCACTACACAGTGTGTTTTCAAGCCATCTTCTTTTGCATTAGGAATATCAAGATAATAAACAAGTGCACTTCCCCATGACGTCATTGGTCTGCAGGAAAGCTCTCTTCAGGAAAATGTCAGGCAGTTCTTCTCTGTAGTATGGTATTTTGCTTTTTTGAATTATTTTGGAGGTGTACTCATCACTGTAGATGTTCTTCTGACAAGGGTCAATGATCCCATGCTCTTTATAATACAGACTTCCCAGGAACCCATAGGGAAGAGCATGACTCCTGAGTGGTGTGGAGCTCACCTGCCTCTCTGGAGCTGGGGCACCTTTCATCCACAGGGCTTTGGGCTCTGAAAGCTCAAGGGCAAAGCAGATTCCCTTCCTGTCTTTGCTATTTTAAGATGCCATTTATTTGATTATACAGCTGCAGTTTGGCTACTTATGAAAGGAGAAAAAATTAAAAATGTTCTTTCAAATATGCATAGTTGTATCAAGCAAGATGTTCTTCCCCCATCCTAGTGAGTTCAGTAGCCAAAATTAAAGGATCTGGGTTAGCAGCAAGATAAAACGTGGAATGCAAAGCTTTCTAAGACTGTGAGGCAAGGGTGCAGCTGAAATGCAATTTAATTACTGAGTGGATTGCTGGAGGGGTTTATGTTATCAAAGGTAATTGCCTGAATAAACATTGCATGTAGGGTGGAGGCCTTGGATTGTGTTCCTCCTTCTTGGCTTTGGAAAAAAAATCATGGTAGAGCCTCACAGAAAATTTTCTCTCAGCTCATTGGTCTGCCTATGTTCTGCCCTTGCAGCCTTTCGGAGCTGTTCATGAGTGTCTGAGCTGTATTAGGAGATGATAGATGTTCAGTACTGCTGTCTTTGCTGACAGCACTTGCCCTTCCTTTTAATTCTTTTTCCATTCTGCATCATGTAGCTGTGAGGAGCACTCACAGAGTGCTGGAGTAGGGCATGTGTATGTCTTTTCAAGGAAAGATCTCATACAGGTGGATATAATTCCAGGTTTGCAAATGGAAATCCATTAGCTGTTCGCCATCACACAGTATGCCAAAGATATCTTCATTTTATTTCACTGTCTGTAAAATACTATGAATTGGAACTTGACAAGGGGACACATTATTCTTGCATTACTACAGTAGATGAAAGGTTAGCTCTAGGGATTCTGAAGCTTTCTTCTTTGAAGGAGAACATACCCATACTCGTCATTCCTCTTGCAAATCCAACCAAGACTGAAGGTGAGGTGAGGACCCAGCCCTTCCCCATCCCTCTGGGGAAGAGCAGACCCTCTTCACTTCCCCTGCTTTTTCCAGAGACCGCATTCAGTGCTAGTTAAATGAAAATAAATCCTGTAATTCAACAGTATAAATCTCTTCCTGTACCCACGTGTATCTGCTAAACCCCGGACTGACTGAATTTGGTTTTGGTTGTTTTACTGTCAGCCCAAGCATGAGCTGAGGCCATCAAGTATGAACCAGCTTGTGTTCCTGATACCAAAACCTGGAATCTCACAAATCTACAACACAATACTACACAAGACATACTCCTTTCTTTTTCATCCCTTCACATTCTTCTAAAATAAGAAACTATTACATTTGCTGAAGTAAATGAAACTAATGAACATGCACTGTTTAAAATGGATCCCTAGGAAGAATGCAAATTCACTTAACTAAGACATTAAAAAAATTACCTTGGCTTTGAAATTCTCCTGTTGCAACATGTCTGTGGAAAAAAGCCCAATTTAACATGCATGTGAGCCCCAGACCTGAGGTGGGAGGGAGGGGAGGCAACCTAAGAGTTAAATTTTGGGTAGAGAGCCTCTGTGACTTGAACTACTGCTGAACAGGGCAGGAAGGGAGAAGATTAATTATGAGGCATGGACATTGCAAATAAATAATATTGATTGTAGCCTTTTCATGACTGCACAAGGTGTAATGCAGCTGTTCCAAAGGCTGTTCCAATGACTGTTCCTGTTTTTTTCTCACCTGTAAACAGAGAACATAGTTTAAGATAAGGGTATAAAAGGAAACAAAACAAAAACCAAAGGAAAAAAGTAAGAAATCAAAAGTATGGGTGTCATAAGCCATTATTCACTCTGTGAAAATGTAAAATAATTAATGCAGGCTCAATACACAGTCTGCCTCATAGGATCGATTTTATGTGATGCTATTTTTTTTCTTCCTATGCTATAGCATAGCCAGATGGTTTCATGTCTTTATACACATCAGTTGATATGGTAATATTTTATTATAATGAGTCTGTGTTAAGCGACTGACCTCTTTTGGGTGATGAAATGGATGTTGGAAGTCAACCAGCAGTTCTTGCTGTCAAACACCAGCATGCTGTGCGAAGTAACTCCAGGCTGGTTGCCTTAATTCCTTCTGTTTCAGTTTCCCAGCCTGTAGCGGTGGCAGCAGACTTGGCTATGCTGGCTCTCTATCCTGGTGGAGAGCTCCAGAGCTTCCCCTGGTGCAGCAGGGCTACAGGAGCAGGGACTGTAATAAAAGGTGTTAATTACAGTCTGAATGCAGACAAGCTTAGAGTCCTCTTTCCACTCAATTAGCATCTCACCTAAGGAGTTCATGGGTTCTCTTGCTACTCTGACTTCTTAAAATAAATAGAAAACAGAAATGAAGACATAAATACCTGCTGCTGTTGTTATAACTAGTGTTTCTGCATTTGCATTTTGTTACCAGTTTCTGTTTTGCCATTGTAACATTTCATGATTTTTTAACGTTTTGTTTCCTTTGTTTTTCTTCTTTAACATTTCCATTGCTTATTTCTTGTGCCCAGTGTACTGTGTCACCTCACCTAAGAAGGACGATAGGTATAGGGAGCCACCGCCCACCCCTCCGGGATATATGGGAATTTCTTTAGCGGACATAAAGGAAGGATCACCCCACCACCCACACCTCAAACCTCCAGACTATAGTGTGGCAGTGCAGAGGTCAAAGATGCTGCACAGGGACCTCTCTAGACTTCCACCAGCTGCTCTTGGTAGTGACCCGGTGGCCTGTGTCTCTTCGAGGATGCCTCAGTGGCACGGCCGGCAGCCATCCAGCCCCAGAGTAGCAGAGTTGCCTGACGCAGATAGTGAAGAGGATGGTAGGTGAACACCTGGCTCGGGAGCGGGGCTATGCAGGGTGCACTTCACAGCGATGTTCTGGGCTTTCTCTTGGGTCGTTCTTGAAGACTAAAAGCAGATTAATCTCTAAATACACAGTTGTGTTTGTATGGCTGTATGCACATACGTGGCTGTGTATGTCATGCATAGCTGTGGGCATGTACATACACATTTAAAGCAAAGAAGAATGCCGTCCCCTTAGAAAAAGCATGTTGGCACCAAACAAACTCAAAGTATATGTAAATAAATGAATATACAAAAATATACATACAAGATCTCCTAAAGTACAGCTGAGACACTTAAGAGCATGTAGATTTTTTTTTTCTTTAAAATCTGTCCCCTCTCAAAGAGTGATGGGACACTGACAGGCTACATATAGAAAAACTCCAGCCTCCCTGGGTTGATTAACTGGTGTCCCAGTGGTTTGGCTGGCATCAGGGTGATAGTCTAAAATGAGTGATTTGGATTTGGTGGAGTGAACTTATTTCATTTGTATTTGGGTGTGCTGGCATTTAGCTGCCTTATGCCTCAACAGATATTTTTGGAGATTGAGTTTTGAAATATTGAACAAAATAATAGTGAACTTCGGTTCTTCTGGAGAGTGCATTTGATGAATCCTATGTTCTCTGCCTAACTTGGCCTGACAGGGTCTTTTCCAGTTCATTTTTCATTATCTTGTTTGACGCCACGACTGGTGCTGCCAAGCATGGCATTTGTGGGGTGACCAAAATGTGAGAGGATTTTCCGATGAAGAATGCTCTTAATATTGTGTCAAAGCTAACTTCCAGTCAGGGGAATTTCTACCTAATTGTTTATCTGCTGCTTTGCTTTTAATTTCTGTGCATCAGTGTGATCTTCTGTACCCTTTGCTGGTGAACTCGTTTTTTTTAATTAGAATGTTGTGATCATTGCCTTCCATTTCAGCGTGATTTAAAATGAGCCTGTATTTAGATTAAAACAATTTCTGATTCAAAATGATTTTATCTTGGCTCTTTAAAATGTGTAAGCACTAGTTAACATATATATTAGTATTGCAGTTCAAACTTAGAGTAAACATAAAATTGCCTGGCATTAATTCTGTTGTGTTTTGATGTAAAAATAAGGAAATCATTGCTTCAAACATTTTTAATCCAAATTTTTCTAAGCTAAATTTAACCATACACTTTTAGAGACACCTATTTTACTATTTTTGAAATGCTTGGTTAATTTTATTTGGGATAAAATGCTCACTGCATGGAAATTTGCTGGCTTTTTTCCCAAATCCATAGCTTTTGGCATACTGGGAGTTGCATGCTGATAATTTTTGGAGGATCTGGGATTTTCTGTTTTGCAATATGTCTTTATTGTATGACCATCATACCTCAGACTGCAGAAGCTGTGGATGCCCCATCCCTGGAAGTGCACAAGTCCAGGCTGGATGGGGCTTGGAGCAACCTGGATGGTGTCCCTGCCTATGGCATGGAGTTGGAACGAGATGCTTTATAAGGTCCCTTCCAACCCAAACCATTCTGTGATTGCCTGAGGATCTGATAAATGGTGATGTGGAATGTGTAGTGATCAATGATAAAGACAGTGAAAACATGCTGCTGAAGGGATGAAGTTGTCACAGACTCCCCGTGATCACCTCACTGGGTGCCAGTCTGTGCCCTGTGTGCCCGAGGTGGGGACTGGTGGACTAACTGCCTATCTCTTTATCTTGTTTTGCAGAAGATGAACAAGTATCAGCAGTTTAGCCCTTGGGCTATTTATATAAACCACTCAAAATGCAAGGGATGTGGGAGGAGGTCTCATGGTTCTGTTAGCGACTGCTGACAACTTGCTGCTACTGACCTCAGACCTTGCCTATGTCATGGATGAGATGGAACGGGTTGGATCACCTCTTTACACCTTCCTTCACCCTGTCACCACCACCTAAGAAGCTATTTCTGCCTGTGAAATAGAAAATTCTGTTCAAAGAACGTGCTGACTGCCTGGATACCAGCATGGGTACCCAGAGATGGACCGAGCTTTGTGCTTTGGGGAGAACCAGTTGTCACCACCACTTGAAACTTGGGAGCATTTTTCTGTATGATACCATGTAATCCTTTGGTAGTTTCCATTGTCATTATTTTCTACATGACCCTTAGAAGTCTCAGAGTGTTATTTTATGAACTTCAAAAAAAGAATTATATCAAAATGTCAGCAAAAGCAAAGGATGTTGCTGATGTATCTGAAAATAATTTATTAATTTAATATTTTTAAATGGGAGTTTATGTGCGTTGGGAGTGCTCTGGTTGGCTAGCATAAATGTTTAGTCAATGTGACAGTAAATTAGCTATGCATCAACTGTTGTGCCCTCAAGATAAACACAGAAAAGTAGTACAGAAATCTATAGATTTTAGAGTAGGTTTAGATTTAATATGAATAGAGCCCAAAGCCCTGCAGAACAGCGTGTGTCAAGCCAGCACTCCTGCTGCTCCCCTCCCACATGGACACAGCAGAAACCTCCTGTCCAAGGACTTCTAGAAATTTTTTTAGCTGCCAGCCAACTAAGGCAACAGTTGGTGCTCTCCTCCCGTCTTAAGCAATGTTTAAAATGTGGAAGCCGTAGCTTATGGGGAGCATTTAGGGAGATCTGAAGCTTTCCCAAAAGAGTTTTAACCAGGTTTTGCCCTGCAGAGTTCAACATGCAAAGCATGTTCTAAAACTCAAAACTCAGCTGTGTGTTGTGGTTTTTAAGATCTCACATGTCCTGGCCTTTTCCCAGAGTTGCACAGGATTTAGGTGCAAAGGTTATCTTTGAAAAAAATAATGAAAGAATTCGAATTCACCTACATTTCACAATAAAATTTGTGAAACTGAATAATAAATGACACAGTACTTACAGAAGAGCATAATGCATTTTATGATGGGTTAAAAAACCCTGTGGTATTTATCTAGAAAGTATAGATGATCTCAAACCATTTTCTAAAAAATCCTAGTTAAAAATCCTGGTGTTGCTGATGTCAATGAGAGTTTTGACTTGCAGCTGGCCAGTATTAACCCATGATCTTCTAGTTTGACTATGGTCAAAAGAATTATTCTTTGATTTTACTTCTAGCCAGCCAGAGTGCAGAGGAGTAGAACTGGAAATACCTGCACGTTCTTTTCTTTCTTTCTCCTTCTTTCTCCTTCTTTCTCCTTCTTTCTCCTCCTTTCTCCTCCTTTCTCCTCCTTTCTCCTCCTTTCTCCTCCTTTCTCCTCCTTTCTCCTCCTTTCTCCTCCTTTCTCCTTCTTTCTTTCCTTCCATACATGACACCCCATTCTAGTGTTAAAATCAGACATGAATGTGTGAATATGTATTTAAACATTTAATTGTAAATCTTTGTTGTGATGTTTACAGCCTAAGCTAGAAAGATGATGTTTGTCATTTTTACAGTGCCTGAAAACTGATTTCTATATCCATAGTCATGAAGAGCTTTAAGGTTGGTTTTTTTTTTACCTATATGTGTGCAAAGGTGCAATGTGAATGCAACATTTTTGGAAAATGCCACAAGTACCAAAAACAACCCAAAGCCTTTGATGTGCTTTCTCCATAGCAGCTCGGTGCTAATGCAGCCAGGTGGATGTAAATAACCCAGCCTGTGTCTGCCTTCAGAGCAGTGCCAGGTTCAAGATTGCCTGGAATGTACCTGTCATGATTGGAGTTGGGAAGGTGTAAATGAACAGTGATGCTGAGGAAGGGGATGCCTAATTTATAACTCACTGGTTGGCTGTATGAATTTTTGGCACAAGTATCAGAGAAGCAAATGGTTGAAAAAATACATTAAAATCCACTTGAGGTATGGCATAATAAATGCATTTTGCTTTCTTGAGGCCTTAATGCTTATAATGAACCTGCACAGGCCTTAATGACTAAAGATTAATGTGTCAAAGCAATGCAGGGCAGAGTGAGTGTTTTCAGCACATGCAATATTGATAATAGAACTGTTGAACTGATATTCCTGTGGGATATAAATCCATGTGCTGCCATCCAACTGTCAGCTGTAGTTGCTTGTTAACTTCTACATGGCAACAACAACAATTGTCCAAATTTCTGATGGACAATTTCCATCAGAAATTGTCTGCGTTGTGCCAGGTGAATGAAACCCTACAGTTCCTTGGCCTTGGAGGAGGGGAGCTGCAGCTTATTCCAGCCTGTTGAACAAAAGTGTAGGGGATAGGGCTTACTAAAGTGGTTTCCTTTTCCCCCAAAACCCAGTAGTGCTGCCTTTGAGGATGCAGGGAAGCCCCTGTGGGGAGCAGGGTTGGGGTCCCCTGGCAGTCAGCAAGAGCAGCTGAATGGTGTTTGATGGTGTTTGCACATCAAGAACATCTGTCTGTTCCACAGAGCTTGGCAGACACTGAAAAGTTCTGGAATGAGTGAAAATCTCACTAATCATATTTTCCTAATAGCCAACAGAGTTGGTGTACATAAATCATACATAAACGATGGACAGATGAGCTACTCCTGCTTCTGCCTCACCCAGTGTGGCTTCTCTGCTGCTCCTTGCTGGGGTTTTTGTTTGTTTGTTTGTTTTTAACTCAACCAATCACATTGATTGGGGCCAATAGCCAAATGTAGTGTGTCTGGCGTGGGTTTGGAGAGACATTATCCCTTTTTTTGGTAATTCAGACAGAAGCAAGATGGTGGTTAGTACCTGTTGTACACTGCTTTGTTGAAGTGATGTCTTCTGGACCACAGATCCCTGACACCATACCTCTGCCAGGTTCTTCTAACTCGGGCTCTGATGCTGATAAACAGTTAAGGTGCCTCACGTCATGTTCTTCCACTGCCATACCTGGGTTTGCTCACTTCCTGCTTGTTGTTTGCTCTTGACTTGTTGGTGAAAGATGCATTTCAGATTTCTGTGATTAGGCACACAGTGTTTTGTTATAAATCTTAAACTTCTAAATAATTCCTGAGAGAAGTGTAGTTTGGTAAAATTGAATTGGCCTCTCCAGTTGCAGAAAGGGGAAAATGAGATTGGAGCCTCTGAGCACCAGGTTCACCTCCCAAGTGCATAAAAGAATGGAAAGACAATGGCTGTGGATGTTTGCAGTACACATTTTTGCAATGTGGACAAATTTTGAGTGTTTGCCAACAAGGGGCAGTGTGGGGCTTTCCTGGCTCCTTCCTTTTGCCTTTACTCAGATAAGTTTGTAGGTGCAGCCTCCTCTTGAGTCCTGTGTGTGATTTTTGGGCACCACGATACAAAAAAGACATGAAGCTATTAGAGAGCATCCAAAGGAGGCCATGAGGATGGGGAAGGGTCTGGAGGGGGAAGCCTTATGAGGAGTGACTGAGGGCATTTGTTCTGTTCAGCCTGGAGAAACGGAGACTGGGGGGAGAAAAACCTCATTGCAATCTATAACATCCTCCTGAGGGACAGCACTGATCTCTTCATTCTCATGGCCAGTGACAGGTCCCAAGGGAATGCCCTGAAGCTGTGTCAGGGGAGGCTTAGGTTGATTATTAGGAAAAGGTTCTTCACGCAGAGGATGGCTGGGCACTGGGACAGGCTCCCCAGGGAAGTGGTCACAACACCAGTCTGGCAGAGCTCGAGAAGTGTTTGGACAACGCTCTCAGGCACAGGGTGGGATTGTTGGGGATGGTGTTGTGCAGGGCCAGGAGTTGGACTCGATGATCCTGACAGGTCCCTTCCAGCTCAGCAGATTCTGTGATTCCAGGTGAGTGATGCTTCACTGGGAAGTGGTCAGAGCCCATTGCTTGAGATGGCGTGTGCTGGGGGGCTGTTTGCACTTGCCGGAGGCAGAGGGTGTCCCCAAGGGCTGAACCTACCAGTGATGCCACTTGCAGAGGGGCCTGTGGGGTGTCAGGGATGCTCCAAAACCTCTTTCATCACATCTCAAGTAGTTTTACTGCAGGCAACAGTGGAAATACAACCCTGTCATTGAAGTTTTTATAAAACATTAGAATTTTTGAAGGATAAACTTACCACTGCCTTTGCAAAAAGAGAAGAAAAAAGGGATACTCTCTCTTTAGAATAGCTTTACACATTATATTTTCTCGTATAGAGGGTAATCTGTGTTGAATTCCCAACCCAGCTTTTGCTTCTGTTGTGCTTTTTTTGTTTTATCTTTATTTCTGATATACCTGGAATGCAGTTTAGCTTGGTATTAATTAAATTCTAAATATGTGAGCATATTGGCAAAACTGCACAGATGTAATGATATTCCAATAGCAATTGTACTGCACAAGTCAGTGATTGTAAAGTATTCTGTAACAAGCAATGTTTGTCTCCTATTTTTTGATACCTCTTACACTTATGTCTTTTAGAAAGACAGTGCCTCTGTATGCTTTTTGTATTTTTACTGAGTGATTGTAAATATTTGTTATATTTTTGGTTAAGAGAATGTTTAAAAGTACTGTTTATTATCCAATCTATTAATATGTTGGAATCAATAAACAATCAACATATATCAATTGTTTTCAGCAGCTGCTTTCTGGCAGCCAGTGGAGGATGGAGCTGAGGTGGTACAGAGCTGGGGAGAGCCTGGTGGGAGTGATGCTCACCCTGGGATCAGAGAGGAGCCACCACTGAGTGATTTTGTTGTGTCTTCACAGGGAGGACAACACAGACATGTGATGTTCAGAGGGCTGGAGCACCTTTTCTGTGAAAACAGGCTGAGACAATTGGAGTTGTTCAGATTGAAGAACAGAAGGATCTGTGGAGACCTTAGAACACCTTTCACTGTCTAAAAGGACTCCAAGAGAGCTGGAGAGGGACTCTGGACAAGGGGGAATGGCATTAATCTGAAGGAAGGCAGGATTAATTTCGATTTTAGGAAGAAATTCTTGCCTGTGAGGGTGGTGAGGCCCTGGCACAGGTTGCCCAGAGCAGCTGTGGCTGCCCCAACCATGGAAGTGTTCCCAGCTAGATTGGACAGGGCTTGGAGCAACCTGGTCTAGTGGAAGGTGCCCCTGCCCATGGCAGGGGTGGGGGGGGTTGGACTGGATGACCTTGAAAGGTCCCTTCCCACTCAAACAATTCTGTAATTCTATGATCTTTCCCCCTTCCCTGGGTCCTGTGGCTGCTGCCTCAACATCAACCCAGAGAGACCAGAGAGAGCCTGAGGCCCTTGGGCGGCATGTGGTGCCTCCCAGACCTACACCCTGTGCAACACATACAGATGGAGGTGTGTGCTGGCACTGAGGCTGGAACCACAGAGTTGAAAATACTTCTTTTTCCTCCCCTTATTTTTGCAGAGGGCCTGTGGGCCCCAGCCAACCCACGCTGAAGGTGAGATGGACCCCCCTGCCCTGGCTGGCATGGCCACTTCTGACTGCATTTTCCCTTCATTCATGTACTGATCATACAAAAGCTAAGCTATGTGGGAACTTCGTGGGAAAAGACTCTTTTTTTCAGGTACAGGACACTTGTGAAATGGGTTCTTTGCTGGCAAGCAGCTTCTTGGCTTTTGCTCCCCCCAGTGCAAATGACATTTTCCTCCCTTCCTCCCTGTGCAGCCCCTTTCTCTGCCCTGTACATGGGGATGTGGCTGCACCTCTGCTGCAGGTCAAATAAGCGTTGAGTTTTATCCTCACCGTCTTCCTCGCCTCTGGCAGTTCCCAGGTACAGAGACGGATGGGACACTGAAGAAGCAGGTTCACACTTCATTCTTTATTCCCAGCACCAGCATGTATATACATGTCTCTTGTTTACATACCACCGTGTCTTACAAACACTCATTTTAACACCAACTACCACAGTTCTCATTGGCTATCTACCCCCTGCACATATTGCTACACTGTTAGCCAGCTCCCTCCTCTGCGGTCCTCACACCCTCCTTTCCCAGGGATCTGGTCTCACGGGATGATTCTTTGAAGCGTACAGTGTGATCTGGTCAAGGTTAAAGCTACTTTCACGTGTGAGGCTGTCACAATTCCCCCTTTTTTGTTTTTCTACCATGAAGACAGTGTTTACTGCCTGGTGCAGGGCCCTTTGCACCCAGGCAAGCATATGGCACAACGAGCAGGATAACCAC